>LZPO01098600.1:0-11484 GCA_001675575.1 Neotoma lepida | reverse complement strand
GTCTCTACTGCATGCACTGGCATGGCTGTTTGTGCCCACTTGCCTCCATTGGATTTATAATGTCTCCTTCAGAAGCCCAGTCTCTAGTCGTCTGCACCCATGGACTCAATTCCCTAANGCCTTTATAACTTGAACATTTTGTCATTATTTTTAGAANTTACAGACAGCTATACTATTTTCCTGATTTCTAATGTATATATTTTGACAATTCAGCTCACTCCTGCATAGTCAGGGGAACAGTACACAGAACAGCAGGGAACATTTNATCAAATCCAAGCCATTATCCATAGTTGACATTTGTTTCTTTTGAAACAATGTCAATAGATTTTCTCCNTTTTNAAAACAAAGATTTTCTATTATTTAAAATCATTAGAGTTGAAGAGAGTAGGTAAGGGACATTTTTATGTGAAAAAAATATTTTTGTTGTATAGNAAATATATAGTAGCCTAAAATTTTTAAGTAGAAAGAGAGTGAAGGCTTTGGAAGTCATGACTTCNCACAATCCCAACTATAACAAAATATTATTAGCAATAACATGTCAATATACATAGGNATTCTAATTTGCTCTTTCAAATCATATCATCCATTAATTATTCATTGACCAAATAATTGTCCAAGTCCTATTAAGTATATCCTGAGGAAGTTCCATAGGTTCTGATGGTACAGTAGTAAAAAAATTGGGCAAAATATTCCTATTTTCTTGGAGCTTAAAATTTATTAGTGGAGCAGAGAAAAGACATAAGCAAATGGATGAACTGCAGAGTCAAGGAATACAGGAGACATGACGTATGGGAGCCAGCACAAGTGGCTTTGAAGAAAGGGATATGGGGTATAGAATGTGTTGATTTATTTACTTACTACATGAAACAACAGCATGGACTTACCTGGAATCTTACCTGTCTGGACAGCTTTCCCCTCAATTACCTTCTAATCTAACTCTTGGATATAGTCTTCTTGAATTCCATCTCTCCAAATGAGGTCTTCTTTGGTCCCTTAATTTTATATTTACCTATCTCCTAACATACCANCATTCCTTCTCTATATGCTTTTATACCATGACTATTATCTTTGTTTATTAGCTGACTTTGCCTCACAACAATGGAAGGTCTTTGAAGGAAAGATCACTTTCTGTTATATTTTTGCAAAGTTATTAGAACCTGGAACAGCACCAATAACATTGCTTTTTCTGAATAAATGTTCACGTGAATGAAGCAAATTATAGGGGGGGTAATATTTTTTGAAGTATGAAAAGGAGACAGACTGAAAGGGTGAATATAATGAACAACCTTTACTCCACAGTGCTTCAGGTAACTTTACATAACTGTATTGGTTAAGGTACTACAAAAATTTCACTTTAGTAGCTATTAATGTTTCCAATAGAGAGAAGAGGCAGCTTTTTTTGACTTGTAAGAAATACCCACCTGTTATCATTCGTTCAGTCTTCTCAACAACAAAGAGCAAACTAGAGAACAAAATTTGGATAAGCTATGTATGATTTCATTGAGGTCTTGAGAGTGTAGGTTAAGANGGCTAGCAGTAATAGCCTCTTAATATTCCCTGGCTTCCAGAATACATATGGATTGGCTGCCAGTAACTGCTGTAGCAAATTAACAAACAATTGGGTGGCTTAAAACAAACATACAAAGCTATCATTTGTCCTGGTGTTCTAAAATCTCAACTGTGGTTTAGGGCTGCATTTGTGCTCCAGGCTCTTGGGGGAGTCAGTTCTATTGTTTTCTGTAGCTAGGGGATTAAAGGCTTGCCTAGATCAACACTCTGCTTTCCCTATTTCTTTCTTTGCCTCTGTTCTTTCCCCTTTCTAGTGTACTAGACTAACAAAGATTATTCAGCAGAGTCTTTCATCTTCAAGGTGCTTAGTTTAAATGCATTATCCAACCCCCTTCTGTTGTATAAATATGTTGTAACATATTAAAAGGTTCTGTGGCTTAGGACCTGGGCATGTCATCACTCTCCCTGTCATAGATAATTTTGACCACAATTATACTGAGCTCACAATGGATTTCTAAACAAGCACATAGACACTCATTTTGAGATGGCCAAATATCTTCAACAAATTTAGTGTTGATTATAGAGGTACTGGTGGGACAATGACTCAAAGATGTCTATAGAAACATCAAGATAACCTCCAACACAGTCAATCCAAGCAAAGAATAACTTAAATTGTCGCAAGGGGTGAGGTTATAGAATAGTTCATTGCTATCATAGCTAGTTAGAAATATTGGTTGCTTCCTTCCCTTGGAAGTGTGTATGGCATCTTCTGGAACCCTGAAAATTAGACCTTACTGAGGAAGCTTCTAGGTAGATTCAGCTTGGATCTTCCAGATCCTGTGCCTGAAGAACATGGAGTCTTCAGTAGTACGGACTTACCTTCAACCTTTGGGAACATAGGCAGTACNCTCAGGTANACATAGGTGTAGGAAAGGACTATCTTAATAGGATGNCCTTCCTCAAGAATTGAAGCCAACAGATGATAAGTGGAATTTCATAAAACTAAAAAACTTCTGCACAACTAAAGAAACTATCAAGTGAGGAGGAAGCCCACGCAATGGGAGAGAATTTTTTGCCAGNGATACATTTGGCAAAGAATTAATATCCAGAATATATTTTAAAGCTCGACAAAATCCTCAAAGTAAACAAATAAATAAGCAAACACAACCCATTAAAAAAAATGGCNCTGGAACCTGAGCAGAGAATTCTCAAAAGAGAATTTAAAGTGGCAAATAAATATCTCAAAAAGATGTTCATCATCTCTAGCAATTAGGAAAATGTGAATCAAAACAGCTTTGAGATTCATCTTACTCCAATCAGAATGGTAAAGATCAATAGAACAATAGGCAATAAATGCTGGAAAGGATGTGGGGGGGGGCGTTGAGGGGTGGAGGGACCCATTCGTTGGTGGTGGAATCGCAAACTGATGCAACAACTGTGTAAAACAGTATAGATAATTTTCAAAAAGCTAAAAATAAATCTCCCATATGACCCAACTGTACCACTACTTGACATATGCCCAAGGGACTCAACATCCTACTCCACAGATACTTGCTCAGTCAGGTTAACTATTCTATTCACCATAGCTAGAAAATGGAACAAACTAAGTNCTTCAACCAATNGATAGTGTGGAGGTTTGGGTGAGAATTCCTAACCATAGCCTCAAATACTAGCATGCTTAGTCCACAGGTGATGAACTGTTAGGGAAGGATTAGGAAGTTATGCCTTGTTGGAGTAGGAGTGTCCTTGATGGAGGAAGTGAGAGGTTTCAAATGCCCATGCCAGGCCCAGTGTCTTTCTCTTTGCCTGCTGCCTTCAGGTCAGTACATAAAGCTCTGGACTACATCCTACACCATGCTTGTCAGCTTCCCACCATGATGATCATGGAATAACCCTTTTAAATTGTAAACAAGTCCCAAATTAAATGCTTTCTTTTATAAAAGTTACTTGGGTCATGATGTCTCTTCCTAGCAATAGAACAAAAACTAAGACATAAATTGGTATCAGAGACAGGCATATTGCTGTGATAGGCCTGACCATTCTTTTGTTTGGAGGAATATGAAAGACTTTGGGAGTTTGGACTAGAGAAGCAGTTGAACAGTTTAAGCAGGGCTTAATGGGCCATTGTAGCAGGTGCATGCAAGCCAGTGGTGCTGAAGGTAATGTGGACTGTGGGTGCCCAGGTGAAGAGGTTTCAGAGTGGAAGGCCTAGAGGTCACTCTTGTGATATTTTGCAAAGAATGTGGCAACTCTTTAGGNCCTCATCCTAAACATCTGCCTGAAGCTAATTNAAGAGTTTTGGATTAATGTCATTGGCAGAATAGATTCCAAGACAGCTTCCTATTGACTATGTTGTGTGGTTATTAGTTATCACTCTTATACAGATCCACAAAGAAAAGGAGCAAACTAGACAGAGAAATGNAAAATGTATATATAGTTTGAGGAGAAAAGAACACCAGGAAATGTAATCTTGAAGCCAAATCCTGTGCTCAAGGAGATCAACTGTTTAAAGAAAANNCTGATGCTACATGGACAAAGAGGAGTGGTCACCTTGTGGAAAGACTCCCTCTCCCCCAGCTAATCCTGTGAAAGAGAAAACATTTGATGGGTTTCCTAAGTCTAAAAACAACAGAAAGCTTATGCAAATGTAATAGAAGGTGTTTCCAGCCCCAGCAAGCAGAGGAACTTGGCAGCTTTGGCTATGTGGTTCTGGCTTTAGAGTAAAGGACACAGGAAAGGGGTTATAGAATCTTCCTCCATGGTTAAGGAAGGGCAGGCACTAAGGCAGTTAAGGAAGGGNAGTCCTTGCCTGGAGGCCCAGAGAGGCTATTGTGTGAAGCTGTGAAGGTGAAGCCGAGATTGTGTTGGAGATCTCAAAATGCCAGAATCATGGGATACCTCTAAAGAGAAAGATGGCTCCACAGAGTGTGGGAATAGCCCAAGAAACAAGTGTGTTGCAGTTAGCAAAGATGAAAGGAGTAGGAGATCTGAAGAGCACTTTGACATGGTAAAAGGCCCCCAAACCTTAGCACAACTGACATCATAATGGAAACACTATTCAGGCCTTGAAATCCAGCATACAGCACCCACCAAAATNAGAAAAAAGGACAACTTCATCAAAGTCCACAGCTCTGGACTAAATGTACTAACCTTGCTTTTTAGCTTCTATAGTTGTGCTTCTGGCTAACTGTTCTTGTTAACTGAGGTATGTCAACACAGGATGTGCTTTTTGTGCTTNTAAGTTCACCCTGAGAAAGGCTGTGGGTTANACTGGAATGCCAGATGCTCAGTGTAGTTGTTTGATGGCTAATAAAAACTTCCTATTGGCTTAAACCTGTGTCTGAGCAGTCTTCACTGGTGGATATCTCACAACATCAGACATGAGATACAGAATTTGGTGATTCCCTGCTGGATTTCAGTCTTGTTTTAGTTCAGTACTTCCTTGCAATGATCCTCTTTCTCCCTTTTGGAATGGTNATATACATTCTGTGCCATTGTATATTGAAAACATGTGATCTGATTTTTGATTTTAATTTTACGTGAAGAGATTGCTTTGAGTCTTAGAAGAGACTTTGAACTTTGGATTTTCAAACAGTGTTGAGACTGAAAGACTATGGGCACTTTTGAAGGGGGACTGAATGCATTTTGCATCATGCTATGGCTTCAAGGCTATGGAGGCCAGGAAGTGGAATGTGATAGTTTGAATGAGAATGGCCCACATGAGCTCTTATATTTGCATGCTTAGTCCCTAGTTGATGAACTGTTAGGAGATGTAGCCTTGGTGAAGTAGATGTCCTCTACTGGGGGAGATGTGTTGCTGGGGTTTGGCTTTGAGGCTTTGATGCCAGGCCCAGTGTCTCTCTCTCTCTCTCTCTCTCTCTGCCGCTGCCTGCAGATCAATACGTAAGGCCATCAGCTACTGCTCTAGGGCCATGCCTTTCTGTTTCTGGCTATGATGGTAATGGATCAATCCTCTGCAACTCTAAGCAAGCCCCTAGTTAAATGCTTTCTNGCATAAGAGTTGCTTTGGTCATGGTGTCTCTTCACAGCAATAGAACAATAACTAAGACAGATGTATAATGAAAATGTGTGGTACATATCCACTATGGAATACTATTCAGCTGTAAAGAAAAATTAAATCATGAACTAGGAAAAGACATATATATGGAGTGAAGTAACCCAGACCCAGAAAGACAAATGTTATGTATTTTTTTCCCATCTGGTTTCCAGCTCCAAATCTTCAGATATGAGTATATAAATTGGAATAACTACAGAAACCAGGAAAATAAAAAGGGACTGTGGCAGAGTGAGCAGTAGAGAGAGGAACTCAAGGTACAAGTGATTTGAAAGGGGGAGATGGGGAGTGGCTGTACTTAGGGAAAGAGGAGAGAGAGGGTAAAATAACAGTAAGAATGTCTGAAAGAGTTGGAGGAAATTTTACCTAGTTACTTAAAATTTTACCTTTTTAAAAATTATTTCTTTCATTTTTTGAGACTATAATTTGAGCTATATAATTACATCATTTCCATCTTCTCTTTCCTTCTCCAGACTATACCATAGTCTTTCTTTCAAATTCATGGCCTCTTTTTTAATTAATTGTTGTCACATACATATATGCATATAAATATAATTTGATCAGTCTGTATGTTACTTGTATGTATGTTTTCAGGGTTGGCCACTTAGCATTAATCAGTTGGTGAACCCATCCTCAGAGACAACTGTACTTTTCTCATTACTTTTTAGTGGTCTGTAGTTCTTTGATTATGGTGGAGGCCCTGTGGGCTGTCCTCTGTCCACTTCAGCATGTCTACTGTTGCCCTTGTTAAGTTCATGTTTAGGCAGTCAAGTTGGTATGACTTTATGAGTATAGCTTCTGACATTAGTAGGGGGACACAATCGCACAGCNAACTCNTTTACCCACTGATTCTTAAAATATTTCTACCCCCTCTTCAGCAATGTTCCCTGAACCTTATGTGTGGGGGTTGTTTTGTAGATGTATCTGTTGGGACTGGGCTCCACTGTAGTAGAGTATTATTTTAAGGTGTGTTATTTTGTTTATGGTGCATTTGTTTAACTCTGTGATGTTGTGGTACTGTGCCTGTCTAAAATACCTGATGGTCTAATAAAGAACTGAACAGCCAATAGCAAGGCAGGAGAAAGGATAGGCAGGGCTGGTAGGCAGAGAGAATAAATAGAAGGAGAAAACTGGGAAAAAGGAGAGTTAGAGAAGGAGGAGGACTCCAGGGGCCAGCTACCCAGAAGACCATGGAGTAAGAAATGAAGAAATGTATACAGAAATAGAAAAGGAAAAGCTCAGAGGCAAAAGATAGATGAGATAAGTTAAGTCAAGGAAAGCTGGCAAGAAACAAGCCAAAATAAGGCTGGGCATTTATAGTTAAATATAAGCCTCTGTGTGTGATTTATTTGGGATCTGGGTGGCAGGCCTCCCAAAAGAGCAAAACAAACAACACCCCATATCTCTGTATTTTGATTAGTTGTGTTTTCTGTCTAAATTCTAACATCTAGGCTTTGTTTGATGGCCAGAGAAGTGAACCTGTGGATCCTGGTAAAAGCACAATAACAAAGTCTACTGCTACCTCGGTTGCTGTGCTGCTGCAGCAGATATAACTAAGGGTTAACAAGCTGAGAAAACACTTTCCATGTATTATCTCACAGAATTCAGAAAGAGCCTACAGTTATCTTCATTTTATACATCGGTGTTCTAGGACCATTTTAACCTAAGTGTTGACTATTTCCATTATTATACATCAAGTCCTAAATAGTAAATCCATTATAAAGCCTACAAGGTTCTTCATTAACAAGTATCTATAAAGGGAAAATTCCAGGAAAGGATGAAGAGATGATGTTAGGAGTTCACAGACTAGAATGCTGAGTCTTGATTGTCTTGGGGATAATTTTGTCAAATTCCCTCTCCTCCTAAAGCTTTTTCCTTTATCTCCGCCAACTCTTTATTCATTTTATTATTGAATTCAGTTTTATTTTATTTTTGTCTCTAACAGAATTCTAACACTTTTCATCCTCAATACTGGATGATAAGGAAAGGAATTCTGGGTAAGACACAGTTTGTTGTCTATGTTCCTTTTCACAACTCTTATCTCCCAAGCCGGCATGAACTGGAGTAATGGCATGCCAACCTCCTGGCATCCAGCACAGGCAACTGCAAACTTTTTGAAGCCATCCTCTTTAATTGCAACTATTACACTCAGCTCCTGCATTCTCAACAGTTTTAAATTGTGTAGTCTGATGGCCCCAATCAGCAAAGACAGTTCTCCTTTCAAAACACTCTCATTGATTGTAACTTAAAAGAAAGCTTAAGAATTTTCAGTCTCTCTTTTTTTTAAAAAAAAAAAAAGCACACAGAAATGAGTGAGAAGCTTTAGGATGACTGGTGCCCATTAGTAACTAGAAGCAGAAAACAAGTAGGTATCCAATAATACTCTGCCTAAGTTTATGCTTTTTTCCCCTGTATTCTTCATCTTCAATTCCAAGAAGCTACAGTAACCTACTGTCCTCACAGTGCATTTATATCTGCTGTTTTCCCTCTTTTACTGCAGGACTTGATGCTGTGCAGCAGATAGCTGAACTCTAGGGGAGTGGAAAATTGGAAAGTTAGATATAACAGGGGAAAAAATGAAAGGAAAAAAATCTCTTCTTTTTATGGAGGCTTAAAGAAATAGGACCAATTNGGGGGTTATACTCAGAGACTAGAGAGCATAAGGGAAGTGACTCATCTAGCACCAGGTGAAGAAGAAGGTATAGTCCCCCAGGGGTCATGCTGGAGACAGGAACAATGTGGTGATACTTTGTGCTCTAACAAATAAAGCTTGCCTGGAGATCAGAGTGCGGAGCTAGCCACTAGTTAGCCATAGAGGCCAGGCAGTAGTGGCACATACCTTTAATCCCAGCACTTGGGATCTCATGCCTTAGATCCCAGTACTTGGGAGGCACATGCCTTTAATCCCAGCACTAGGGAGGAGGAAACAAGAAGTGATATGGCTAGGCAGAGAGAGGAATCTAAGGTGAGCTGAGACAGGAGCTCAGCTCCCTCTTGGGTCTGATGATTTGGTGGAGGTAAGAAGTCNCTGTAGTGGCTGGCTTCTCTGCTTCTCTGATCTTTTAGCTTTCACCCTGATACCTGACTCTGGGTTTTTATTATTAAAACCAATTAGAATTTGTGTAACAGAACACTGTGCTTAATGTTTTCATGAATACTCTATAAAACAGTGGTTATCAACCTGTGAGTAGCGACCCCCCTAGCGGATCAAAGGGCCTTATCACAGGAGTCACATATCAGATATCTTGTCTATCAGATATTTACGTTATGATTCATTACAGTAGCAAAATTACAGTTATGAAGTTGCAACAAATAATTTTATGGTTGGGGGTCACCACAACATGAGGAACTGTCTTAAAGGGTCACAACATTAGGAAGGTTGAGATAGTACTACTGTAGAGCAACATGGGCCATCAGTCCAGATCTAGAAATACCACATACTACGAGTGTTATGACATGCTAGCTTTTTGCCTAGATAATGGTTATTAGAATGTTTCTACAATGTAAATATCATTAGTGAGAAATCAATGCTTTAGAAGTTTATTTAATACGGTCTGAATGCATTAAAAGTCTAATATAAACAGTGCCTGCTATTATAGTTATGTTGTTGTATTGGGGGTGGGCAGCTTCAATAATTTAGAGTCAAAATGTATGAAATATTAGACTTAAATGGTAATCAAAAGCTGTATATAAAGAATTTATTAATTCTATATAGTTACCAAGCTCAGATAAATGATATGCAAATTGGCAAAAAAAATCTGTATTATACAACATTTAGGTCTTTTCAGTACAATAAAGGACAATAAGGAAATACTTCACAAACTTCCAATGCAGATACACTAGTATTTCTGCAGAAGAACAGAACAATGACAAAATTCACACACTGATGGAGATATTGTTCTGTATGCTGTGAATATGTGTTGCTCTGATTGATTGATAAATAAAATGCTGATTGGCCAGTAGCCAGGCAGGAAGGATAGGCAGGATAAACAAATAAGGAGAATTCTGGGAAGAGGAAGGCTGAGTGAGGAGACGCTGCTAGTAGTCACCGCCAGGAGCAGGAAGATGTAAAGGTACTGGTAAGCCACAAGCCGTGTGGCAAAGTACAGATGTATAGAAATGGGTTAATTTAAATGTAAAGCTAGTCAGTAATAAGCCTGAGCTAATGGCCATACAGTTCATAATTAATATAAGGCTCTATGTGTTTACTTGGGACTGAGCAGCTGCAGGACCATGTGGGAGCCTGGGCGGGACACAGGAAAACTTTCCTACAACACACCATGTTTCTTTCAAGCTATTCCAAAGACTGCTCAGTTTAAGATTTGGCTTATTGTGCCTGGCAGCTGCTTGGTGTGAGTTGTGACATTTCTAAAATGAGAATCCACTCTGAATTATAAGCCTTCATTCCTGCTATAATTATAAAGGTATAATGAAAAAAATGTTTCTTTCTTGAAGACTGAGAAATATACCAAGAAATCATCACACAATGGGTCAGAACAACACTACAGTAAGCAAATCACTTG
Source organism: Neotoma lepida (assembly GCA_001675575.1). Classification (NCBI taxonomy): domain Eukaryota; kingdom Metazoa; phylum Chordata; class Mammalia; order Rodentia; family Cricetidae; genus Neotoma; species Neotoma lepida. Next base: position 1,377 of record LZPO01098600.1, on the reverse strand, counting down.
CTTGCAGTTCATNGAATGCCACTTGCTCATGAATACTTTTTCTCTTCTTGAGATCAGTTGAGATCAGGCATGTTCAGGGTGGTGTGGCTGTCAATACTTTTCCTCTTCTCAATCACCATGTCCTCCTTGCTATTCTTAAATATCATCGTAGTCTCATATTCTCTCTCCCTCCCTACCTCCTTTCCTCCCAACCCACTTTTCTTCCACACACNCATACTCTCTCTCTGTCTGATAGATAGATACTTTTCAAATAAACATCTGAATTCCAAACTAATTCTTGCTAACCCGTGCCTACAGAGAGTAAGTCTTGATTTTGGTGCCTGTATTATAGCCTTTCTCAGATTCTTTGATGGCACTCTGTAGTACCTTTAGGACAAGTGTCACATTGTCAGGTAACTGCCTAAATACTTTTATCTTCCACACAAAACCTCTGTGAATAAAGAAACCATGTTATGCACCTATCCCACTGTGTGTTCTATGAAAGGAAATCAATAAATCTTTATTAAATTCATGCTTCAAGAATCAGGCATGATGGTCCATGCTTATAACTGTAGAAGTGNNGTGGCTGAGATGGNGGATTGCTACAAGTTTGAAGTCAGTTGGGGCTACATAGTGAGTTCTAGACCAGCCTGGAACGAAATGTGAGAACATTATCTATCTATCTATCTATCTATCTATCTATCTATCTATCTATCTATCTATCTATCTATCTATCATCTGTCTATCTACCTATCATCTATCTATCTACCTACAATTAGGGTAAGAACTTTATAGAATATCTTTTATCCATGATGAAACTTATTCATTGGATGAATGAATTAAATGCCACAGTGCTCCAGTCAATTCAGGCAAAGGAAGAACAGGATAGCCAATGATCAAAAGGAAAAATAAAAAGACTGTAATGAGGGTAATGGGTAGTGTCATTTCCACTGCATGAAGAAGACAGGATTTCCTTCTGTTCTGCCAGAACATGCTGTCAACATGTAAGGCTATCTAAGACTGAAGTAACTGGACATTTGAATCATATAAGAAACTCTGGGGTTNGGTCCAAGTATTTTAAAGCAAACTTGAGATTATCTGTTATGACAGAACATTCCGATGAGAGATTGCTCAGTTAATGAAAGAGAGGGCATTCCTAAACCCTGTCTACACATATATAGAACAAATTGTTGGCTGAAAATGCAAGCAAGACTCTAGAATAGGAACAAGTCATGAAAATGATAGATACAATGGCAATCCATCTATGTGGTCAATTGGTTACTCTNCTGTCATGNAGTGCTACTTAAATTTTATATTAACATGTAAACATATACCAGGTGTCCTCTAAAAGTCATATTTTGAAATAAAAGAACACACTGATCCACTAATTATCCTATT
>LZPO01098597.1:0-10215 GCA_001675575.1 Neotoma lepida | reverse complement strand
GGTGTGCACTCAGAGGACCAGTGTACAGGCACCTCTAAGTCTGAGTGCATTCCAGGGACACTGAGATCCCTGTGGAGATGAGGCTGCTGCACCTGAGTGGAGAAGCAGCAAGCAGTGGCTCAAGCAGAGGCAGCTGCTCCAGCAGCTGAGATGTGCTACAGCCCAGACCACAATTGAGATTGGGTCTCTGGACAGGCAGGCATGAGAACTGCTGAGAATGCCACAGCCCTTACTTAATTTTCCATGCAGTTACAAACTTATCTTGATTGGTACCAGTTATTTAAAGCTGTATTGGAGTATGCAGACTTTCTCAGTTGGAGACTGGACTATGATGATCAGGCAGAATCCTAGGCCCAGAATCCCAGAATCCCAGAATCCCAACGACCTATGATATGCTCACAGGGTGGGGGGCGTATGTCCATCTTGTGCACCAGGCACAGATAGGCTTGAATGCCTATTTTCAATAGGTCTAAGACCAGGCCCACAATGTCGTACAAGCCTGGGCATCAAGCACTGGGCATCTCTGCCAAAGAACTCATTCCTGCCATGGTGAGGTGGAGAGACCCTATCTCCTTCCAATGGCAGTCACCAGCCCCCCTTCTAATCCATGGAAAGGGTATGCTTGTGTTTTCACTAAGAGTGCTCTACACCAATATGGGTTCCAGAAAGAGATGTGTGCTTGGCCGTAGATAAGGATGCTTCCACCAAGGAGGAAATCATGCAGGATGAATAAGATATATACTCCCCTTTTGCTCTCATTAACCCTCTAAAGGCTGAAGACTTGTGGACTCTAGCTTTTCCTCATTTTGTGTGACACATTATGAGGAACAATAGTTTAGCAGGCNAGGAACTAGCTAATATATTTAANGCCCGTGGTCAGCTAAGTTTCTATATTATCCATTACAGCTAACACAAAATNTTTCAATTAAATCAGACAAGGGCAGAGGTTATGGCTTATGACTCTTTATTTTTTTAAATAATTGGCATGATATAAGAAGTCTGTTTGATCCCTCTTGGATTTTCATGTATTTTTGATTGGTGAGGTCGTGATTTTAATCTTTCTCCTTTTTAAGTGTCTCCTACAACACATCCAGCAACAATAGATGGCCACTAAGGTGACTCTACAGAAGTTAAATGGCTCTTACACATCCAACTCATAAATCCTCAAAAGGAGTTTATGCATGCCTTGCTTTCTGAAATTCAAAAGGCTACTGGCTGACCTTCACCACCCAGAGTGATTCCCCAGGGATGGACACTCTTTGAGGGCTGATAGTCAATGATGGGAAAGAGCTTGTTAGGCAAGTCAACCTAAGACAGGCACAATCCAGATGCTGAGGCCCCCTGAGATGGGGTCAACAAGACTAAAGAACTCCAACTTCACCTGAGTGCCCACATAATAAGATAAAAGGGTGGATATGTAATAGGACCGAATCATAGTGTTGATGAAATTGGTTCAAAAAGACATGCACAAAACATACTTCCTTATGAGATAACCTAAAGTCTGCCTGAAGTCCTAGCAACAGGCACTGTCAGAGTTCCTGGTGGCTGACAGAGTTCCTGATCATGCAGAGTCTATCTGAGGGCCTAGCAACAGGTGCTATCAGAGTTCATGGCTGCTGGCAGAGTTTCTGATCTTGCCATGCCAATGAGGGAGTATCAGACAATGCCAACTGATTGGGACAAGGCCTGGGTGCTGGGANAAGGTTATATAAGGCCTTCTCTGTTATTAAATAAAGGAGTTTATAATTTGCCTTCAAATGACTTCCAGTGTCTGTGCAGTTGATGCTGTGCCTTCTTACCCCCTCCCCCGAGAGAGCCATTAGGATTCAGCAACACCAGGGTTTCCAGAAGAGACATGACCAATGGTGAGAATAATGTGAGGGAAAAGAACNTAAGTACACAGAGTTCTTTCGTCCATCCATTTTATTCCCCTTAGACAAAATTAGCTAGTTCTCTTGGGGCACACGTCTACAACTGTAGAAGCAGTAAGTCATTTACAATACAGTACAAAGTTTTCAAAGTCCCCACAAGAGCAATGATAGTCAGCTTCATTTGCAACCCAAAAAGGGAGTGAATAAAGGAGGTAGGGTAAAATAAGGCCTGGAATAAATCATAAATGGAATTTATGTGCTCAAAATATATTTTTATAAGAGGTTTGGTGAAACATAAANAGTTTACCATAAATGTGCCCAAAGTACAATCTTAAAGGTGGTTAGGTAAAAGAGTCTATGAGTCACTNAAATAAAATTGCCTTTTTTTTTCTATGTCGACATTTTCTGGGAGGGTGTAGGAAGAGAATTCAATAGCTAGGTAACTTGCATCACAGCTTAAAGCACTTGGTATATAAAAAAACAGTTTTGTTCTAAGTAACTTACTCTANGGTGCCACTTGGGCTGTGACAGAAAGGGATATCTGAGCTTACTTTGTACAAGAAGCAAAGCTATGTACCTAATGTCTGCCTGGTCTAGGTGCTATCTCTATATGTGTGTTTACCTTAATTTAGGAGACTAGTGGGTAGTCTGAGCAGCTNTTCTGTCTGCCTCTTATCCTTGGATTCTTCNTCTGCAGCTGTTACTGGCTTTGGATGCTTGCTAAAGGAGATAGTTGCACATGGCAAACATCTAATTCCAATGNTAAAAAGGAGCAGAAATTCTGGAATCAGGAAGCTTTACCTGCATGACTGTATCCAAATACCTTAATTGTATATACCCAAGGAATGATAATCCACACTGTTCTTGGGGAAGCTATTAGAGCATACTTGAAATTCACAGCAGAAAACAGCTGATATATTAAAAGTCAAATAGCACCAAATACTCCTTGTGACTTGGCTTCCCCTGGGAGAATTCTTCCATATAATGGATTTGCTATAGTCAGCTGAATTCTTGCTTCATATTCCTGTGTCCTGCAGAANACGGNTGTGGTTATCTAGCATTTGCAGGGTCTACACTTGTTGATACATTGTTCTTTGATCTTGAAAGAGGGAGGTTTTTTACCTCTGTCCATGGTAATGTATAAAAATAAACAAGGGTAACTGAGTATTGACTCAGGGCCCTCTCGAAGCTATCCTGTGTCTCTGTCTTTCTTATCATCTCCTTCTAACTTTCTACCTAATACTTCCTCTTTCCTTTCTCCTTTCCCCAAGAAACCTTGGACAGGACAGTGGTGGACTCTGACAGACTCAAACACACACACACACACACACACACACACACACACACACACACACACACCCTAAGACTACCAAAAACAACATCTAAAACAAGAACACAACAGATATTAACAAATATTGGTTGTTGATATATTAGTGGTCTCAACTCCCCAATAAAAAGACAAAGACTAACAATAGGGATGTGAAAAGGATCCCTATTTCTGCTGTATAGGAGAAACATACCTCAACATCTAAGACAGTCATATCTCAGAGAGAAGGGCTGGAAAATGTATTTTTTAAACAAAATAACATACAAAACTACCTGGTGTAATAATTCTAACATCAAACAAAATACACTTCAAAACAAAATTCATCAAAGGAAATGACCAATGATACATAAAAAAGGAAATGCATACACAAAAAAGGAAAAATTAACAAAGATGATGTTTAGCTTCTTAATATCTATGCTCCAATAACATGGGCACCCACCTTTGTAAAAGAAACATAACTAAGCTTAAAGCACACAGAGACGCACACACATTGATAGTGGNAGACTTCAATATTCCACTCTCACCACTGGACAGGTCATCCACATAAAAACAAAACACAAAAATGCTGGANCTAAAAGACATTATACAACCAAAGGATGTAACAGATACCTGCAGAATATTTGTCCAAGCACAAATGATTATATGTTCTATTTTCATCACCTCATGGACTTCCCCAGAGTTGAACACATTCTCAGTTATAGAAAACATCAACAGATCCCATAAAATTTAAATAACACCCTATATCACATCAGACTACCACAGATTCTACGTGAATATGGAAAGCTTTCAAATTCATGGAATCTGAACAACTCTCTAATGAATGACTAGTGTGTCAAGACAAGAATAAAAGAATTGAAAATGTCAAAGAATTAAATGAAAATGAAAAAATGTATATGCAACCTTTTGNGACAAAAATGACAGTGGTGGAAAGAAAAAAAGTTCACATGACTAACTATTTAAAAAAATTCAGAGAGATCTCACAATAGAAACTTAACAGCTCAACTTTTCTTTAAAACAAAAAGAAGTATGCACACCCAAGATTAGTAGATATTACAAAATAATCAGTCTGGGTCTGAAATCAAACCCTGATCATTGTCTGAGATGGCCAGCTTGACCCAGTTCCAGTTGAAGTTAAACAAGAAGGAGACCATAGCCAGGGCTAACAATTTGTCCTTGGGGGCCATCTGATACAGATAGGAAAATTGTTCATGTCCATTCAGGATAGGATAGAAAGGTCGAGAGGTAAGCTGAAGGAACTAGGACACAGGGAGCAGCATGAGGTAGCATGTGCTCCTAAGAACTTGTTGAAAAAATNCCTCGGCCAAGTGTTCTACAAAAACCACCTTACCTGTTACTTCTTCCTTCATTTCTGGGACATACAGGTATACCTAGTGAGATTACATTGGACATACCTGTATAAGCATAAAATAGGTGTACAAAAAATGAAATGAAGCCCCATAAAGTCACTGAACAGTATCCTTGAACTATACAGTAAGCTGTAAGTGTAAGGCTATTCTCCTCCTCACACTTTTCTTAGCATGTTGGTATGGTAACATGGTAACATGATTTCTTGCAAACCCACCCAAAAGAATTCCAACCTGCTAATATATGTAGAAGTCCAGGACTATCCCAAGTATGACAGATGTTTCTCAGGTACTGTAAGCAACATTTTACACCTGATCTCTTTGTTAAAGTCATAATTAGGGGGAGTATCATGATATTGTGTAGAAAGATAAATGGGACTGTATAAATATGAAACAGTCTTGCAATTCCCTACTGGTAATTCAAACCTAGAAATATATTTGGTAAAACACCAGGATTCCTGTTGACTTTATCAATAGAAAAATCCAAAGCCAGAGGAAACTGGTAGTTTTCAGTTAATATTCTGTAAAAGGATAGTGTTAATTACAAACAGAGCCCTACAGATGGACATTTTAGAAAATACAAGGACTATCCTGTACTGGACAGTATTTCAAACCTCCCCCAAAGATCGAAACAAATGTTCTATATTGTGAAGTTGGGATCANATAAGAAGTTGGAAGCTGTCAAAAGCTTTAAAACTTCAAGAAAGAACATCTTGCATAAAAGAAATGAGCCATTTGTATCCTCCTCAGAGAGTGCTGTCCATTTCTGGCTTTTGAGTTTTTGATCACAAGGTAAAGACAAGGCTACTCTCTTTGACAAAACAGTAAACCTGATCATGTTTTCATTTTGAAATTATTGAACAATATGAACAAATGTGATATGTGAGCCATTGAGTTTATGATATTTTCTTATAAATAAACTGAATTGGATAAGGCAGTGAAAGAATCACTATTTCATGCACTGTAATCTTTCTGGGGAAACAGTGGAATCCTGTACTTATAATCTATTATAACTAGTGGACAATAGAGTTAACATCTCTCTTCATGTCCGTCTTCATCTTGTTCTTTTTTCTTTCTGGTTTATCTCTTATAGGTACAAAATCTTTTTAGAAAACATTTATTTTTAAATAAACTCAACCAGCAGTGATATATTTGGCAAATGTGTGCACCTGTGTGTGTGAACCTGAGCAATGATCATTTAGTGCATTTAATCCGTTGCCAGAAAAGTGCAATGGATTACATGATTTGACACTTGGCTGTAGACTAGACTGGCTTCAAATGCACAGGAATACATATGCTCCATGTCCCAANTACAGAGATTTAGGACATATAATCCAATTTTGTACACCTATTTTATGTTTATACAGGTATGTCCAATGTAATCTCACTAGGTATANCTGTATGTCCAATGTAATCTCACTAGGTATACCTGAACAACATAAAATTTTCTAGGCAGCAAGCTTTGTCTGCATTTCCAGTTACACTAACATAACACTCGCAATCTACTGAGAACAAGTAACATCTAGAAATTGTTTGAAATTTTTTGTACCAGTATTACATATTTGTAAAATAGAAGAATAGAAAGTGTAATATGTAAGGAAAATATTTATATTTTCATATAATAAAATGGTCAACAAGTTAGTTGGAACACAAAACTACCATTTTATATTTATATTTATGGGAAGAATAATAACTTGCATGTTTTCCAACACATTTCCTATCACTGACCAATAAACAATAAACTCAAACATATACTTTCATTTTGAATGATTTACTCAGAGTTAAACACATCAGTATCCCATTTAGAAATTTTACCATTGTGTCCTCATGTATAAAAATAGGTATTTATCTATACTTTCTAAAATAAAAATAAGTTTAGAATATTCTTTATTACCAAACAGAAAGAGTATAATTGAAAATTTCAGTAACACTCAACAGAAATTTGATATTAGAACTTGTGAAACTCACACACCATCTCCTGCACACTAAACATTAAGAAACTTTTACTGTCATTAGCTGTTAGAGTGGACTAGTAGACTAAACTGCTGATTTTGAAAACAACTATCAGTGATGAACAATATCAAAGTGTATAGTGTCCACATTAGTAAAAGAAACAGTTGTCATTAGTTAAATTACTGAAAGAGAAACATAAGAGGTAAACATGATATATATTTCAGCGAATAAATAACTTAGATATAAATAGAGAAGGCACATGCTCCTTAAATAAATCCAAGATGAGCTATTAGGTAAATCCTCTATCCCTGTTCTCAAGTGTTGCCAACTATCATATGCCACAGTTGTCACTCAGGCAAATTACAAGGTTAGGTAAGTAGTAACCACTATCAATGACAGTCTCACTTCTCAAAGAATGCAAACACATCATTTATAGTCTATACATCCCTTCATTACTCTAAAGAGTCAGTGGTGAACTGGACTTTGTATTTAAAAGCTAGTGATGGTACATGTATATGTGAAGTATAGAAAAACAAGAAAACATATGAATTACGCAGTGTTCTGGTCTCCTACTTCCGTTCTCAATGCAGCTTCAGAAAACATAGAGTGACCACATACAGTACATCTGAGAGAGTAACTGAATATCTATATGAANACTCTCCACAGCTAGGGGTGTCACAAATATTACTGCCCTAGCACATGAATAAGGAGCTAAACAATATGGAATCAACAGATTCAATTCTGCAGCAATTTACATGCACCCACTTAGAATGATATTCATTCAATATGATGAGATTTCTTTCAAAAGACATCACCAGATACTGTGCAGTGGATACTGTCAAAAGGAGGGCTATAGGTTATTGAACAAGATATAGACTTCTTATGTCACTCAGTTTCCAGCCTTATAGGTACTAGGGTAACTGGGAGAAAAAACCCTTTGGACTAATTAAAAGTAGAAAGCTATTATTAAGTCTCTGAAAGTATGTTTGTGGTTTCTTGGTATGGAGGTTGGGAAAATAGGATAGAGAACTCAGAGCATTCCTCTGTATCTCAGACCACTCATGAAATATTCATGATGACATTGACATAGAAAATACAAAGGCAATTACTGTATTTTCAGAATGTGGTTCAAATACTCTTTCTCCACAGGTCACTTCAGTGCTCCAAGGGAGAAGTTAAAACCTGTCCCCAAGTCTTCATCCTTGTCTTTATTCTGCTTCATTCTCCAAAAACACCTTGGAGGAATGAAACTAGCCACCAGAAGTGGAATACTCAGGAGCAAGAAGAGGACAATCATAGAGAACANCTTTGTCCTGATCTAAGCCCGGGCAGTGTGGATTGTGAAGTACTATGCAGATCAGCAAATGATATGGGAACCATCATACTTCCACATGTTTTTATTTCTTTAGCCACAGGAGAGACTATTGTGCCTTCATGCTTCCTTTCTTTTCCAGGTGTGTTCTTGACTCTGGAGGAATATTGAACACTCTCTTCCCTTGAGCTTTGCATGTGACCTCCACATTCCCTGTGATAAAATTTGGTTTATAAATATATGTGAGGAGTCTTCAGATAGTTTCATTACATCACACGTTTGTGGAAATTAAGGCTCCTTGGAGGATATGACTTTGGAAAAATTTGGTCCCAGGATTGTCTGAACAATCTGTTTATGTTAGTGACTTTAGGAATGATGTCATTGGATTTTCTTAGAAGATCCGTATTGAGATATGCCTTAATATTTCAGGAAAGACTCACAAAGTCAGAATTCATGGTTACACACTGGAAATTATATCACAAAGTTCATGTCAGGGAAAAGCAAATTCATGTTTAGAGGAATTGAGTTCCACAGAGCATCCACAGTGTGCCCTATGCTTTATTAGTACAGATAGTGGGAAACAGAATATGTAACCAGATCCTGTGTTTCGTTGTCTTTCAAACAAATAATCAGGACAAATCTAGAAATTTTCTAAATCCAGTTGTTTCCAAAACCATCCATCTCACCACAGAACCACTGTTCATTTACATGTTAAATGTTGATTTTTAAATATTCAACAAGATCTAGAGAGAATGCCAGACCTGTGTGCCTCATTTCAAGTACTACATAAGACCTATGACTCCTCCTCCCTACCAACCATTCTTAATGAGAACATAAGGTGAATATTTGAGTTCTGAAATATTATCTCCCTCCCTGATGCATAGTTCTCACAAATCAGCTGCCTATGGTGATCCATTTCTTCTGCTTAACTGTTATTTCCTACATAATTTTTGATCATTTTATACTATAGTAGTGGCAGCAAAAAAGGTCTTCTATTGAGTATCTTAGAAGCAAACAGAAACTGGGAAGTGACCCTGTGTTTAATGTGTAAATTTTTCTTATTCCATTTTCATAGTCATCTATTTTTGTTTCCATACTAGAACCTGCACTGCCAGTGCAAGAGTGTTCTGATGAGTGTGGGCTGATGAGCCTCTTCAGTGGATGTGAACTGCAGATCATGGAAGAAAAATGAAGGGAAATTCTTTGCTGTGAATAGTGATATGTCTTAGCATTAGAGAAGAGGTAAATAGAGATAATGTTCTTATCTGAATCTTATTTTATATTTAAAGATCAACATTTAAAAAGCACAAGATTCCTGGTTCTGTGATGAGCAGTCCTGTGGACAAGATGGGGATAGAGGAATGTAACAGAAAGAGGCTTTCATAATAAGACAGAGCAAATTCAACTTTTTTATTTATTTTATATTATGCCATTCATTTCCAATCCCTCATCTCCTCCAGTCCTTACCCAACTCCCCTTGACTCCATCATTAGTCCAGTCCCCCTCTGTTTCTATTCAGAAAATGTCAGGCCTCCCATGGATATCAACAAAATCTGACATATCACATTGTAGTAAGACTAAACATCTTGCCTGAATTAAGGCTGGACATGGCAAAGAGCCTCTTTCTCAGAAAAATGGGAATTACTATACCTCATGACCAAGCAAATTCAGCTTTCAAATGTGCAAATGAATTTTCAGTAGTTCAGATTTGCTGTGGTATCAAGTTTTGTTTTGTGTGTAATAATTATTATTATTTAAATTAATATGCAGAATAAAATATTTCATCATGGCACATTTACACATGTGTAGCATGTCCTTTATTGGAATTTACCCCTCTTTCAGCCACATCTGTTACTAATCTTACTATCAATTTTGTTTTCAATTCAAACAACCTCCTTCTCACTTTATGATATGTGTGTTCTTGTTCAATTTTGAGACAAATATGACAATTTTTTCTAGCTGATTTCACATAGTACCCAACCTGATTCCTTCAGATGTTCAAGTCTCAAATAAAGCCCTACCTAAATTCTTTATGTAAAAATGCATGTATATATGTACACACACACACAAACACACACAGGATAACTACGACATTTAGAGCTGTGAAAAATCTGAATTTCTGGAGTCAGTCTGCTCAATTAACATGATGGCCTCCTACACCCTTCTCAATTCCTGCTAATAATATAATTTAATTCTTCAAGGTTGAAAAGTTCATTATGTGCATATAAATCCTGTGAGGCTTTCATCTTAATTCTGATATGTCTAAGAACTCTGTACCCAGTTATCTCATTTGTTTAGTTTTATCATTGGTTTCAATAATTTATGAACTACATAGTCGCTATTTATTTAAACTTCTCTACAATCAGTGATTATGGTTTAGTTAAAAAT
>LZPO01098595.1:0-15873 GCA_001675575.1 Neotoma lepida | reverse complement strand
ACTAAGGGAAATACACTAAATGATCTGCTAAACTCTTCCCTATTTTAATTGTATCTAGACTTAGAATTCTAAAAGGAGGTCAAAGAAAAGATAACATTCTGAAATTCCTACCACAGGAGGAAAGAGTATGCATTTGTCAAAACTGCTGGGAAATGTCACAGGACCTCCTTTTTGACGGATGTTATTTCCTCTTCTTGATTTAGTATTTGTGAGGTTTTTAGAAGATGTTTCCCACATTATTTAGCTAAAGTTTAGGGCAGCTTAAGTGTATACCAAATAGAAGACTGATCAGTGTTTTTCCTAAAAAGAGTTTGCCTTATTCTCTTTTGTTGTTGGGGGAAGATTAAACTATATGCGTATTTACTCCACACCCTCACAAACAGGAAGTAGGTTTTAAATGTTTTAGTTTCACAGTTCAGGGTAGATGTATATTTAAAGGAAGGTTGTTGCATAACACAAAGCCTCTTCCTAAAATGCATCAGACCAGAGCCAATTTTGGAAAACACAAATATGAGGTGGGTGTATTTTGAAAGCTATGTGAGCATAATACATCTTTAATTGATATTTGTGGGGTTTATGGGGAATATTTTGAGGCACTTGTCAAAAAAAAAAAGAAACAGTATGTACTACTGAAGAAGGTCAAAGGGTCCACATAGGTCTCATTTCTAAACCCCATTTCTGAAGTAAACACTGCAGCTACTTTTTTCGTAAAGTGTTTTATAGTTCTGCTGGAAGACAAACTAGTAATATGTTCTAAACGACTGGGTAAATGACATAAAATTCACTGGAAAACTCACATTTGTCTGATATTTATCTATGTAACAGCACTTTTCATAGTTTCTATAGCATTTGATTCTCACTCATCCCAGTGAAAATGACTCTATCACACTATCACACTATCACACTTTATCATTTCACACATACACACACATACACACACACACACACACACACACACGTACGTGCACCCCCTTAGAGATGGAGGGAATTTGATCCCTTCATTGTGGTTGGACTAAGGAAAACGAATGTAAAAGTTCCAAGGTGCACCTGGAACACCGGTGCTCCAGTCCCAGTTGTAGGATTCATCTGGACCCTCCTCCACCCCCTTTTTCTTCATGGAATACCACAGTACCTTAGAAAGGTTGAAAAAAATGGATCTTAGAATCAGACAGAGTTAGCTTCAGCTTCTGGTACTGCCTGGCCAGTGTCCATGGGCAAAGTATTTGCCCGGTTGAGCCCCATTGGAGAACTGAGCTAAAAATACCCCCATGGGACTGTGCGATGGATTAAATGCAATAATGCACAAAAGGCACATAGCAGAATGTTCCCTAAATGTCAGCCATTGTTATGTTATTATGTAATCTACAAGCTATGTTTGGTTATGCAGTGTGAAAGACTTGCAGCTTGTCAAACATAATACATGTGAAATCAAACCCTGAAAATTATTTTCTTTCCCAACAGTCAAGTCGTTTGCCAGATGCATAGGATAGAATTTCATGAATCTTAGTCTTGGTCTGATTTGTTTCACGGGAGGGAACAATTATCATTTACTTTCTGTAGTTTTAAAATGGCTTTCCGGAGAGCATGTTTTTAATATAATGAATTATATGAAACTGTGGGTTTGGTTTTTTTAAGGCAGGAATAGTCCAACAGTAGCAAGTTCACATGACACAGCTTAAAAGATTAACAAGTCATCCAGCCAACACATGAAATGATATTTTTATCGTTTGAATGGAGTTATTGAAGAAATTGTTTGAAATGAAACTTTTCCAGACTGGAGAGATGGCTGAGTGGTATAGAGCATTGACTACTCTTTCTGAGGACATGGGTTCAATTCCCAGCATCCACGTGTCAGCCTGTGACCTGGTACATTTCGGTATTTCCAGTCCTAGGGAATCTGATGCTCTCTCCTGATCTCCAAAACAAGCACAAATACGGTGAATAGATATACATGAAGCTAAAACTCCCATACACATAAAATAAATGAATTTAGTTTAATTTTTTAAAATACAAAAAGAAAATTATTGCATTTTCATTTTGAACGCATCCTCAGATATCCACCATAGAACAAGAAAATGATGCCACGCTCCCAAGAATTAAAAGAATTAAAAACAAAACCACCTAACTCTCCCCAAATGTGTAAGTACTTTGATTCCTAATGAAATGCAAAGGGTAAAATTACTGCCTCGGTGCCTGCAAGTCCTCAAAGGGGAAGGACGCCAAAAAATATTTTTCAAAAAGTGTGCTGAGAAACTCTGTAGCTGTTGAAGTCACCTCCTGCGCTCTTGCCAAATAACTGAAAGGGAATATACTGAGATTCTGGGAATGGGGAAAAAAGGGGGTGCTTCAGGAGGGTGGTACCTGGATGTGGACACGGATATCTGAACGGTCCGCAGTCCGCATCTCCCGGTGAGCGCTTGTGTGCGTTTCTTTCTGCATGCTTCTAGGTGCCCCTGTGTTTGTTTATAGCCAGCCCTTCTGTGTTGGACCAGGAGACAGCTGTCGTCTCCAGCGTGAGCGGGCGCGGGTGTGTCTCCGTGTCTGTGGCTGTGGTTCGGCATAAGTCTGAGCATGTCCATGTCAGCCGGGTGCGTTTGTGCCTGTGTGTGCGTGTCCGAGTGAGCTTGTTCAGTCTCTGTGTTCCTGACGGAAAATGCGCTGTGTGCCACCCGCATCCAGAGACCTCAGTCCACAGAAGTGACCTGCACAGACAGGTAGAACTTCCAGACTAGGCTTGGATGGGGGGTCGCACAGCAGCCTCAGATTTCTCTCTCTGGGGCCCCGCTAGGGTAGCTGGGAGGGAGTGGTGGCTTGGCCTCCGGGGGAGCAACTGGGCCCCGCCCGGGCCAACCCCAGGAGGAGGCGGGCTAGACCGGGAGGGTTGGTCCTTGGTGCCTCGCCCCTCCAGCCATGCGGCCATGCCATTGGCTCAAAGTTGCTTCACGTCACAGGGCAATTCGCCTAAAGTCCGGTGCACATAACGGGCAGGGCGCACTGCGAAACTGCTTCTCCGGCGTTCAGGCTGCAGCTAGCAGGAACCAGGAGCCCTGAGCACCCCACGAGCTGAGTGGGCAGGACGCGCCCCCAGCACAGCCACCTACAGCCGCTGAATGAAGCTTCCAGGAGTCCGCCCCCGGCCGGCTGCGCCCCGTCGGAGGTGCACCCCCTGAGAACGCCAAGGCACCGAAAGCCGGTGCACTCACCTGCTTTCTGCCAGCCATGGGGCCACCCGGGAACGACACCGACTTCTTGCTGGCCCCCAACGGAAGCCGTGCGCCAGACCACGACATCACTCAGGAGCGGGACGAAGTGTGGGTGGTAGGCATGGCCATCCTCATGTCGGTTATCGTCCTGGCCATCGTGTTTGGCAACGTGCTGGTCATCACAGCCATTGCCAAGTTCGAGCGACTACAGACCGTCACCAACTACTTCATAACCTCTTTGGCCTGTGCTGATCTAGTCATGGGCCTAGCGGTGGTGCCGTTTGGGGCCAGTCACATCCTTATGAAAATGTGGAATTTTGGCAACTTCTGGTGCGAGTTCTGGACTTCCATTGATGTGTTGTGCGTCACAGCCAGCATTGAGACCCTGTGCGTGATTGCAGTGGATCGCTACATTGCTATCACGTCGCCATTCAAGTACCAGAGCCTGCTGACCAAGAATAAGGCCCGAATGGTCATCTTGATGGTGTGGATTGTATCCGGCCTTACCTCCTTCTTGCCTATCCAGATGCACTGGTATCGTGCCACCCACCAGAAAGCCATCGACTGCTATCACAAGGAGACTTGCTGTGACTTCTTCACGAACCAGGCCTATGCTATTGCTTCCTCCATTGTGTCTTTCTACGTGCCTCTGGTGGTCATGGTCTTTGTCTATTCCAGGGTCTTCCAGGTGGCCAAAAGGCAGCTCCAGAAGATAGACAAATCTGAGGGAAGATTCCACTCCCAAAACCTCAGCCAGGTGGAGCAGGATGGGCGAAGTGGGCACGGACTCCGAAGGTCCTCCAAGTTCTGCTTGAAGGAGCACAAAGCCCTCAAGACTTTGGGCATCATCATGGGCACATTCACCCTCTGCTGGCTGCCCTTCTTTATTGTCAACATCGTGCATGTGATCCGGGACAACCTCATCCCTAAGGAAGTTTACATCCTCCTTAACTGGTTGGGCTATGTCAACTCTGCTTTCAATCCCCTTATCTACTGTCGGAGTCCAGATTTCAGGATTGCCTTCCAGGAGCTTCTATGCCTCCGCAGGTCTTCTTCAAAAGCCTATGGGAACGGCTACTCCAGCAACAGTAATGGCAAATCCGACTATGCAGGGGAAGCCAGTGGCTGTCAGCTGGGGCAGGAAAAAGAGAGCGAACTGCTGTGGGAGGACCCCCCAGGCACGGAAAGCTTTGTGAACTGTCAAGGTACTGTGCCTAGCCTTAGCGTTGATTCCCAAGGGAGGAACTGTAGTACAAATGACTCACGGCTGTAATGCAGGCTTTCTACTTTTTTTATACCCCTTCCTTACAGGACACTAACCAGACTATTTAACTTGAGTGTAATAACTTTAGAATAAATTTGTATAGAGATTTGCAGAAGGGGGAGCATCCTTCTGCCTTTTTTTATTTTATTTTTTTAAGCTGCAAAAAGAAACTGTATTTGAGTGCTTATTTGTTTCTTGTACAGTTCAGTTCCTCTTTGCATGGAACTTAAATGTGTCTACGTCTGAAGTGTCTTGGTCCGAGAGGACTGTGTCTGTGTGTTAGATCACTTTTCCATGTATCTACCTCATTGGTCAAGTATTAGGGATACTATATATTGCTGCTGGTAATTTGCGTCTGAAGGAAATTTTCCTTCCTGTACCCTTGGACTTGACAATCCTGTGTCTTGGACCTTTTTGCTGTGAATGTGGACCCTCTCCCACTCCACTTATTTGCTCAAATGGAGTGCTGTAGGCAGAGATTTGAGGGCGGCTTCAGTTGTTTTTCTGAGCAAAGTCTGAAGTTTACAGTAAATAAATTGTTTAACCATGATTTCATTGCACCTGTTTCTCTAAAACCTCTTGACTCTGGAGTGTCCTTGTCTTTCCCACTGGAAACCACAGGTAACTATGTGTCATAACTGCTGAGTGGCTTAATATGGAAGGATACCAGAAATGGCATGCACTGATTGCCTAGCCCTTCCGTGCGCCTTTGGATCTCCAGATGCACACCTGTATCTTTCCTAATTTCGCTTGTGCCCCAAATCAGTCCCGCCTACTCTCAGCATAATCCAGTGTGTCCTACAGCTGCTATTCTATGCTGTCACCTTGGAAACCCTGACTCACAGAGACAGAGCTGAGGGCATATGTTTCGTCCCACATGCTCCCGCCACCCACCTTCCAGCCCTGCTTGTTTAATAACTGTGTATATTTATATCATCGCCATCTCTTACAGTAGTGCCC
Organism: Neotoma lepida; assembly: GCA_001675575.1. NCBI lineage: Eukaryota > Metazoa > Chordata > Mammalia > Rodentia > Cricetidae > Neotoma > Neotoma lepida. Next base: position 10,446 of record LZPO01098595.1, on the reverse strand, counting down.
TTTGTACTGCAGCAGGGCTTGGTGTATTCAGGATGGGGAAGATGTTCTGTATAAAAGCTATTTGAGAATCTCAGCATTCCAAGGGAAATCATCGAAGACCTTGGTCATAGACAGCAAAGCTTGAAAACATAGGTGGTGAATACTTCATACCTTGAACACGGGTTCAGCCTCTCGTCCCTCCTGCCCATTGTCCTGTGTCTCCTCTCTCCTGACTCTCTGCACTTCTGTGTAAATCAGGCTTTCTCATGCCTGGCATTCCCATGCATTATAGGATGTTTAGCAGACCTGTACCCACTTAATTCCAGTAGCACCCCTCAAGTTTATAAATCGTAGCCAAAAGTAACCTCAGCCATGACCTGTTACCCCCTAAGGGTAAAGTAATCCTTAGCAGAAAGCCTGGTGTAGACTTTGAAAATCTAAATCAGCTGAGTTTTGCTATTTACTACAAATGCTGTATTGTTGACACCTAGGAGAGGAGGTTTTTCCCAGTTCACTCAGTTATGACAGCCCCTCGGTCCCTGCTCTTTCTTCTTCATCACACTGCCTTCTAAACGTGTGTCCCAGCTGCCCAGCTAGTTGCCACAAGAAGTTAAGGTTTTNGGTTCATGCACAAGTTATTNGGGAGGGTTTATCAGTAGAGGTGAGGCCCGCAGGCCCTCACTGCCTGTTTGCAGAGAGATTATAATACTGTTAAGAGGCACAGAGGGAAATCACAAAAGTAAACACATTTCTTCTCGCAGCCCCATTCTATTTTTGCCTGTGTGTTGGAGCCAGAGCATGGCCCAGGTTTCATGGAGTGGCTCGTCCTTGGCAACACCAGGCTGGAAAGGATCAGCCTGCAGGGTTNGGTGCCATTTCTTTCACTCATAAAGCTGACTCTACTTCTACCTTCCCTACTGTCCAAGGTCCCCAACACCAGCCTCCTCTGCTTCGCAAAAGCTCAGTGATGGGCCTCTGGTGAGCACTGATCTCTGAAAGGGAAGGCTAAGCCCATGCTATGCAAAGTGCAATGTATATTATTCTGTGCTTTCCTGTTTTGGTCAAGGTTTTCATACCACAGTCTCTCTCCTCCTCCTCCTCCTCCTCCTCCTCCTCCTCCTCCTCCTCCTCCTCCTCCTCCTCCTCCTCCTCCTCTGGGCCTCATGTCTGGAGGTACAGCAAGCTTCTCCATATATTCTTCACATATCCTACAGTCTCACAAGGTCTTGGATTTGGAAGAGCTCGTAATCTGAACAGCCTGAAAGCCTAATAGAGGAAACGAACCGCTCAAGGTAAGTGACCAAAGATGCTAGAGCAGGGCTAAGCCAGGAGCCTGACTGCCTGCCAGGAACTGCTGTGTTCTCTTGATACCATCACCACTGAGCTCTGCCCTTGTCTGAGTTGTGGAGTCTTTCCTTGGGGATGTACCATACTTTAGTCATCAGGGCAAATGTTTTTGTATCTTTAATACAAAAATCAGGCACTAAATAAATATTCTGCAAAAGGAACAAGAACTTCGCTTTATTAAAAAGAATCTACTAGGTTATTCCTTACATTAGGGAAGCTGGAAGATCCCCTAACTCTTAACGACCAGCAAGTAATCTCAAGCAACTTCAGGTAGAATTCCTCACAGTTTTAACATATATATATATATATATATATTTATGTATGTATATATATACATATATATGTGTGTATACATACGTGTGTGTATATATACATATATACATTTTATATGTATATATTTTAAAATTTGCCTGTCGTTATTTGTTAATTAAGTAGATAAGAAATATTGTTAATAAATAAGTCAATATTATTTAGCCTACATTCTCTCGGCTAAAAGCACTTCTAAGGCACTTTGTTAAAATATCAGCTATAAAGGTTAACGTCAATTCTCAGCTCAAAGAGACTTTTGCAGTATTTGAGTCCCTTTAGGAATGCTTTAAGCTTAAGAACTTTGATCAGTTTTAAGGGGCTTGGAAAACAAGAACACTACGGGCCTATTGCAACCCCTTGTTTTTCACCTTTTATGTAGTTCCCCCCCCCCGTTGTCCCTCCGTGTCTCCTGTTTGTTGACATGCTAGTTACATAAGGTTTGTGTTGGATTCGTCACCATAAAGTTTTCTTTGCCTGGACAGCAAGTTCTCAGTGTCTGTCAAATGAGAACCTTATCCTGAGATGCAAGCTGACAGGTGTGAATGGTGGCGGGACAGGGTGGGCCTGCCTGCAAGATAATTACTGAGGCAAAGAATCTAGGAGGGGAAAGGTGCTTGGAAATAGGAGCTGTCCTTACATGCTGCTGAGATGTTTGTGATGGTGGATTTGCTGCCAAATCCATCTGCACCAGAAAGAGCGCTGGGTTATTGTAGTACACCTGCTGTGTGCAGCATGAGAGAAGTATAGGCTGTGGCTCCTTCTGGACCACGATATAATACTAAGCAGCCATGTGCCATGAAGTTGAACTGAAGGCTAGGGTTATATTAGGCCACTGTTGAGAGCTGGGTCATCATTACCATCTTCAGATACAGGTAGAATAGTTGTCATCTAGCAAATGAAGCAACTGATGTTCAAAACGTCACACAGCCGGCTAGTTGCCAAGTAAATATCAGAACCTAGGTCTGTGTGATTCGAGAATGCAAGGAGCCTAGCACCCACGCAAAGCAGGAAGCAACAGGGGGTGGGGAGAAGCTTGTGATGTGTGCCAAAACAAGCCTCAGAATTGGAAATGCAATACCTTGTTGAGAGAAGAGGGAGGTTGTCGTGGGTGGGGGCAAAGAGGAATGTCCCTTCAAAACATGTGACTGTTGGATGGCTTGGGTCTGGGGCAGGAAATCAATCACTGAAGTGCCTAGTTGACTTCTCTGGGTCTTGGATTCATCTTTTCTTAGAGGCTGAGGCCAAATAAGAAAGAGGATATGAAACCTGAAAGTGAACACAACAGGCTACACCAAAGGCACAGGCTGCCACAGGTCCCGGCAAAGTCACCCTGAGTTTCAAAGTTAGGAAGGTCTTGTAAGTTGAATGGGTAGCTGAGCCTTGTGGACATTGGTCGGGGCTGTCCTAGAGGTGTGCTGTCTGGTCGAGCTAGCGTTCTCAGGCAAAGGGCTATTATTTTCTGACAACCAAGAACAAGGAGGACTCGTGCACTTCGAGGGACACTTCTCATTAATAGTATAACTTCCATTCTTCCCTTCAGCTGCACAATCAGCACAGGCCCAGTTCTGTGCTAAGCCTTCCTTTATTGACAGACAATACAAATAAAATTTGATAGAGAAATGTTTAAAATACTTTGGAGGGGAAATTTCCCAAGCACTTTCAAGAGCTTGGAATGCAGGTGTCTTTCAGGGCAGTGGTGGCTCACACCTTTAATCCCAGAACTCAGAAGTCAGAGACAAGCGTATCTCTGTGGGTTCGAGGCCAGCCTGGTCTTCAGAGCGAGTTCCAGCACAGCCAGAGCTACACAGTGAAACCTTGTCCTTGAAAACCAAAAAGAAGAGAAATACTGGTGTCTTGTGAACAATAGGAGGTGGGTGGAATGAAGCGATTTTAACTTCAATTCCTACAGCTGGGGTGGAGGGATAGGTCTCAGCTCAACCCCTCACTTTCTCTCTCTCCCTCCTTCCCTGTTTCTTTATAGTCGAGTCAGGCAGTTTCCTTGGGGCAGGGTGGGGGGAAACCTCAGTTTGCTTATCTGTTAAATGAAGCCACTACAGATAGTATCCAAGCTGTGCTAAGCCTTGTATTTGTACAGCTGTTCATGTAGAGGCTAAATAGAGATTTCTAAATATCTCATGTTTCTTGTTAGAGTTGATGACCTTTGTTATGGAAATAATAGCTGAGCATTCTGAGGATAGTCAGTCTGCCCAGGACACGCCGTGAGGTGCTATCAAGTGTTGGAAGACTGTGTGAGGATAAGGCAGTGTCTATTGTTTGTAAAGACTGGAGTATAAGCACAGCCTCATGGGATAGGCAGATTCCAGGGCAGGTAAAAGAAGACTTTCCTAAGCATCAAATAGGTCCCCTTTCAGAATAGTGAGTCTTCCATCTTTGGAAGCATTCAGGATGAAGCACTGTTCAAGATGAAGCACAAAGTCTTCTACATCAAGCTGGGCTAGGCTCCTTCTACATCTGTGATTCCATTTCTTGAAAATAACAGACCTGATTTCCCTGTGTTCACTCCAGCTAGCCTTCTCCCCCATTCCTGTGGATTTCAGAGGTTTCTCCACATTCATAACTGGGAAACCTCCCGGGGAAATCAGGGTCTCAACAGTCCTAGGCCATGGGGAGCATCCAGAAATAGAGAGAGAAGGTTAAGCAGTTTTCCACATTATTAGACCTTTTCATCAGCTAACTCTTCCCATGCCTTTTGCAAATGACCTACTAACTCCCACAGAGAGCGTAATGAGAGCTACAAAGGTCTCTCTGCAAAGGCTATTACATCCTTCTCCACCCTCAGAATCACCGCACTTCCTGTGGTCCGGCAGTCACCCTCACAGAGCAGGAAGAAAGCAAGGCAGGTCCCTGGCCAGCACAGAATACTCCAAACAGTCTAGCCCCCAACCCAGAGACCTAAGGTCTGTGGTAGCCCAGCCACTAATGGTCAGGGTGGGGAACCTCTGGCAGGCCACTTCCTCTCTCTACATATTTCATCTTGTCTTCCAAGAGATACTCTGGGTGACATGAGTACCTAACTTTCCTGCATCCTCCAGTATCTGTAGGAGTTCAGGATGTCTTCTGTGTTGCACATCTAATCGCTTTACCTTTATTTTTAAAGCACATTTCCTCTCATTAAATGGGTAATAGATGCTTAATATAGAATACTTTTAAGCATATGACAGCACCAAGAAAGCTAAATCACACATCATGCTAGCATCCCGAGAAAACCGTTGTTGAGTTTTGTGTGCGTGCTTTCAATCTTAGTTGGAAGCATGCTTATACAAGTGCATATGCACGTATTTTAAGCTATTGTAGAATCAGATTATTCATAGTGGCTTGCATTCATTGCTATTACTTTCACAATTACTCTCCCAAATGTTTCTATATGTGACATGATCCAGATATTATCATTTTTGGTGACCTGTTGGCTTGGTGATACAGAGTCCTCCCAAGCTGTCACACATTGGGGTACAAAAGAACTGCCAGTCTTTAAAAGCTGGACTCAGAATGTTTGACCTGAATATCCAAGAATCTGCTCTTCAGAAAGTTCTTTGGGGTTTTGTAATATGAACAGCTGTGAACACTTTTTTTAAAGAACAATCAGGTCTACTATTTCAAAGATATATGAACATAGAATTTTTGAAAATATCAGACTATATTTTGAAGAATACATTTTTCAGAGACATAAACATTATAAATGAAACAGAATGCTCCCTGCTCCCATCCTTGCCAAAGGAAGAAATGGCTATTTCTGTACTAAACCATGGTGAAAGCATGATCTTGGCCTGTTCTGAGCACATAGCAAACTAACTACTGAGCTCTCGGGCCTGAGTTCTTTCTGCATTGTTCCACGCCTCTAGCCCTGCCTGCTGACTTCTGTTCAGATCAGTCTATTCAAGCCGTGTAGTGACCAACAGCTTCGTGTGGGAAGCATGTCAGGAGGCTTCTGCTCCAACAGCACCTCTCGTGAGCTGAGCAGCGTGATGGTCCATAGCGACAGGTGCCGCCTCGGGGCCAAGCACCACCTCAACAGTTGTCATGCCTTCATGTAGTATCCAAAGCAGCTTTAAAGCCTAGTACTATTGAGTCTGTTGTCACGTTAGGATTAAGGAAAGTGACTGGAAGAGGCTAAGTTGCCCAAGGTCACATGGTCCACTCGAGTGAAACCAGAGCCGCATAGGATATGCTTGCTTCTCCTCTCTGGGGAAAAGCGGTTAAGAGAGGAGGGAGGAGGGGGAGACTACATGAGGTATGTAATGGAGGCATAAAACTGTCATTCTCCAGGAGCATGTCTCTGAAGGGTCTCATTCCTTTGTGATCCTGGGAACATCAGGGAGAACCCATACCATCTAGGCAGGCTGTCACTACGCATCAACGTCATGGAACCCCCCACACCAACCACTTCCTTATAGTTCAAGCATAGTTGGAGTGANTTTCTCTTGCTGGCTATGTGGGGCAGTCAGAGGCATCTGAGGATACACAGTAGCTTGCTCTGAGTTAAGTCCATTTTCTGTGAGGCCTTGACACCTCAAAACCATATGCTTTCCCCATTTCTCTGCCTTGGTCAGTATGAGCATTAGAAGCCCAAGATGGACCTCGATTTACTCCTCCTCCCTTGGAGCCCACTAGCTCTGCAACCCAGGTATGTGGTGACTGGGATGACCCAGCAAGGCAGTGCAGCAGCCAGGAGGGTAAGGTCTTTGCTGGCTTGTTCTATTTACTTTTCAGACGCTCTGAGGGGAAGCTGGACTTTCTAAATGTGTTCATATCCAGGAAGAGAAAACAACTTTTAAAATCACAACAGCAACACCCATGACACAGCAGAACTGGAATCCTTGAGACTCCTGCCTGCTGTTCAGCCTCACCACATTGCTTTTGAAAACCATAGCCTGTGCCGAAAAGCCACAAGTGCCTTTGTCTGGGGATTTTCTTTGTCATCTAGTTCTTTTGCTGGTCTACTGGCTAGCTTTTCTCTTTATAAAAAAAAGGGGGGGCCTTTTAGTGTTGCCTTACTATGGACGCTCTAACCATCTGTTGTTGAGGCTTGGGATTTGTTCTCTTGAGGTTTTTGGTTTTTTTGTGTTTTGGGGGGGTCGGGGGCTGGTTGTGGTTTTTTCTAGAAACTCGCAGTTCTTCTGATATGTGTTATAATCTGTCAATTCTGTTCACAGACATTTCGTTTCAGTTTCTTGTTTCATTGCCCACAACGTCCCTCAGGAAATCCCTCCTCATCTCTAGTGTCCTTAGCCTGCAAGAGTGGAAGGACTCCCTCCAGGGTGTGAGGTTGTCAGGCTTAGCAATCTCTTCCCACAGATTTGCTGGAGGGGTAGTAGCATCAGTTTAAGTTTCTTGAAAGCATTTTATTTGATCACAGTGGGCCCCAAACCTTACAGAACCTACAAAAATGATAGGGGCCCCTCCTGAGAAAACACACATCCCCAAGCCCCATCTCTGAAGTTTAGTTAGCTAGTACTAACACAGTTGGAGGCCAGAAAACCACATTTGGCCTCAAGTTCTCAGAGGACTTTAGAACAGATGCTCCCAGGACCACAGTCAGGTGCCCTGGACATCACACTGTTGTCTTCTTCCCTTCCTACTCCAGAGCATGAAATACAGGCATGGATGTGAAGACCTGCACTTCCTATCCTTCATGGCTCTGTGTGTTCACACACGTAACCGCTCTGTTCAATAAACAGGTTCATGATTTTCCTCTGTTCTCTAATAAAACAATCTAAGTGGAAATGATTTAACAATGATCAAGTGTGACATGAAAGAGGGGGAAGAGAATAATAACAAAATGTCTCCAGCATCAAGGCATTCCATACAATGGTGATTAATAACCATGTGACATTAAACACCACCACTGTCACCAGCTCCCCAACCCTCTGAGTAGGACTGGGGAGATAGTCACTCAGCTTGGTTCCTTGCCCATAGCTCCTTCCTTCCCAACGGTCTTCCTTGGGCTAAGTCAAACCACATTACGGTCTATATGAATCAGTTCTCTTGATGTACATAAATGCTCCTACTTAGAAATCTGAAAGGAGACCCACCCAGATTCAGAGAATAGCATGACTCACACATATGTATGTGCCCACAGTTGCACACACCCAAATAAGCACCCAGACTCTTACATTGATGTTGCTGTGTTTTAAACATGGTTTGTCTCTTCTGAGAGTCATGTGCTAATTTGGTTTTCATTTTGGTGGTATTGTGAGGTGGGGCCTTTAAGGGTGGTTACATCATTAGGAGGAACAATGCCTTTCTCCAGGGAGTAGGACCTTTTTTACAAGAGCATCTTGTTATAAAGTAAAACTGTCCCTTCTGTCTTGTCTCTCCTGTTCACACCTGTCCGCACATCGAGCTGGAAGAAAACAGACACAACTAACCAATTTTGAACTTCCTAGGCCCAGAACCATAAGCTAAAATAAACCCTTCTTCTTTAAAAATTAATGTGTCTTGTGTGTTCTGTTACAGCATCAGGAAATAAACTAAGACAAACGTCTACAGGCATATGAGCAAAGGTATTCATGCATGTATTTTGCACAGTTGTATATACATATTCACTCTTTTCTATGTACTTCCATATTAATATTCATACATAAGTAGGACAAGAACAGTCTTAAACACTCTTCCCTACACACACACAAGGATTCCTAGACACATTTCTATATCCTCCAAGTAAGTAAACATGCCACGCCATGTAATCATGGTCACACTACTAGCTAAGTGTACACAGGTCCATGTGCTGGCCCCTCTCCCATAAAAGTGTATACACCCTTGATTCATTATAAGTCTACTGAGATCTTATTATGTGCCAGAAAAATCTTAGGTGCTCAAAATTGGTGAATTAACAACAACAATAACAAAAGTTTATTTTTTTCCTATTAGTACATAATGGGAAAGAGAATTCTTTAAAATGCATACCCACTTCTCAATGCATATCTCTCTCTCTCTCTCTCTCTCTCTCTCTCCTCTCTTTCACACACACACACACACACACACACACACACACACACACATACACACTGAATAGAATATGTGTGAATATATAAAGTTGCAATTATGATAGGTACTATGAAGGTAATATGGAGTGTTTAGAGAATTTGACTAATTCAGAATAGTCTGTAAAGTTAAGAATCAAAGTTAAAGTTAAAGTTAAAGTCAAAGAAATGAAGTTTCAGCAGATATCCAACGGATAAATAAATAATTCCTAGAAGAGGGAAGAGAGGGGAAGCTTGTTACCTAAAGAGAGAAGCAGGTGCCAGTGTCTTGTGTTAGAAGGAAGTCTCTGGCATCAGAAAAATCAAGTACATGTATGTAAGTGCAACTGGCATACAAGGAAGAAGCTGCAGACTGTCCCTGCTACTGCAGCCAAGGGAGACACACCATGAAGAGTCTTGTGCTGCATTAGGATCTTGGTCTTTATCCCAAGAGCACATCTACACCAATGATGCAATTACCACAGAGGTCAGGTCTATATTTTGAGAGCGGTCGCTAAAGATACATCTAAAGGGATTTTCACACACATCACTGTACACAGAAGGTTTACGTATACGTGTGCTTTCTTTAAAACACATATTTGCATATGTATTTGTTAAACTGCCTCTCAGGTACTTTACAAACATATATCATATATAGAACAGAGAAAGAAAGAGCGCTAGGGGTACTGAGGGGTGAGGAGTGCTCTCTTTACCGGGCCTAAACCAGTCNTTGGGGAAAACACTGGGAAAGCAATGGATTTGGAAGGAGCTTTCTGCCTTTGTTGCTTCCCCTGGGTTTGGCTGACTGGCCTCCTTCATGTGCCTCCAGCACTGTTCCTCCTCTTCTTGGCTCAGAGCGTCCAGTGACAAGGTGGAGTTTCTTCCAGAACATGATCATTGACTATTCTTGGCCTGGGCAAGGAGAGGAGGATGGGCAGGTCAGGTTGCATAAAGATTGCCTTGTGCCTTTTCAGAGTTGTAAGCAGGGCCCCTGGCAGCCACGAGCTGGTGTACTCTTAGCACACATTTAGGGCAACCCTAAACCATAAAGACAAGGAACAACGGGGGAATCAGAGGACTTGAGGACCTGCTGGCACTGCAGTAGGAATAGCCATGAAGCTCTATGACATGTGACATCAGTGATGGCTGTGTCCTCCATCACCTTACCACAGTAACTCTTAGAGACACACAAGTTTACACATAGTGAACTTGCCTCCAATGGCGGTAGCNTCTCACAGTGGAGGAAGTAGTNGGGAATTTGTTAGCCATGACGCCCGCATTATGTCCCCTTCAGTGCACTGAAACTATGCTTGTGTATATTTGGGCTCCTGTTGAACAACAAAGCCAGGGAGGGCCTTGGGTAGAGCCAGTGACAGGCTCCAGGGAGATCATTGAAACATTCGGGAGGAATTAAACTTACCTAGAGCCCGTGTCTTCATAAAGATGTCCTGGGCGATTTGTTGATAGCACCAGGACACCCACCCACTGATATTTTGTTTTCCAAAATGGCCTTAGAAAATGTTTTCTTCCCTAATTAAGAGGAATTCCAGAATAGTTTCCTTTTGCTTCAGGCTGTGTAGGAAGCATGTTTCTTTCTCCTCAATTGGGCACCCTTCTTTGTAATCNTGGTGGCCACCTGCCAGCCCCATCAAGCTACTGAAGATGGCAGTGTTCAAGGGGACACTGGGCAGTGTTGATCCTCCAGGCTGACCCAGGACTCCACAATTTACAAAGGACTTTCAAATTGGCAATTGTGTCTAACCCCCACCATAACCCTAAAGTCAGTGTGAGCACTCCATTTCACAGATAGGAAGACTGAGGTTATAAGACT
>LZPO01098594.1:0-20657 GCA_001675575.1 Neotoma lepida | reverse complement strand
AAAGAGTCGGCGTGTAGGACCTGTCACCACGGTCAGGCTGTAGGAAAGAGTCGGCGTGTAGGACCTGTCACCACGGTCAGGCTGTAGGAAAGAGTTGGCGTGTAGGACCTGTCACCACGGTCTCACAGTTTGGGAGACATGTTAAAGTCACCCACAAAGCTCCAAACTCCAGGGGAAGCTCCTAATTTTTTAACAGTGCCTAGTGACATCAAGAGCCAGCAATACTATCTAGCCCCTCATAAATGGTCACTTGAGGTTTCTTGGGTTTTCCTAGTTTTTGTCTCATGACTGCAAGTCAATAAAAATGGAGAATTCTGTCTAAATGAACTTCTATTGTTCCTTATCAACAACTGTTGTTTAAGCTTCTTCTACAAGAGTAAGCTAGGAGTATTATGTCCAAAGGAACCTAGGAGAGGTTCCCAAGCAAGAAGACAATAGACAAACCAGTTGCTACCTTTTTTTTCTCCTCTTCAGAATAAGAAACAAAATAGAGGAAGCAAACAAAAAAGCCAGAACCATTTCCCAGTGTGGGAATGTGATCCTCTCTAACTCACTTTGTATGTGGTAGACAACGCCCAGGGCACAGGACTAAAATTGCCAGACATGCTTTGCTTGTCAGGTGGTTTTTTTGTTTTAGAAGGCACAGTAAGTTGATTTTAAATAAAGTCCACAACTTTATTGTGAGGCAGGTAATCGGAGCACTGAGTAACACAGATCATCCTATGGTTTGTGAACTAATTAGAGGGAGAGACCAGAGGTTTAAGATGTGGTCCCCAGTGGCATCTGTCTAGTAGCTGGCATGACCCCTTCTCTCAGGATGTCAGCACACAGCCTGGGAGCCTGGGAGCTGCTCAGGCTGCTGGCAGGTTAGAAGTGACAAGACCATCCTGACAGGGATGACAGTGAGGCATGTACCCTGGGCTTTGCCTCCATTAACCCAGGTCCCAATCACGGAAGACCTGAATAAAAGCCTCCATTCTGACTGGGCAAGTGGAAACATCCACTTCTTCCACATCTCTTTGTTCCACTTTTTTTCCTCCTCCTTTTTTTCCTCCTTCTGTTCTTCATGCCCAAGATGGCTATTGATATGAAGGAGTAGAATGGGAGCAGGATGTAGGGACTGAACTAACAGAATATACCAAGAGCATCAGTGGAAGCCATTCTCTTTCTTTCAGAGATCCAGTGGCCTGCTCACTTCTCAGCTGTGCCACCAAATGTAGGCCAACTGCTTAACTGTGTGGAGCCTAGATTTCCCAGCCTAGATGGTGGACACACAGCCTCACAGCATCGCCATGATAACTTGATCAGATAGGAACTGTGAGTATGGCTTGGGACAGAAAGTATCGTACATATTGACAGTGAGGGCATTGACTAATGCTGTGTAGTTTTCTGTATTCTGATTACTCTCCTAAGCTTTGCACATGTATTAACATGTCACATCGCTTAATAACTTTGGAAGTCAGGGGCTATTACTATCCCCATCTTAAAATTAAGGGCCAGAGAGATTGAGAAAGTTGTTCAAGTGTGGCTGCACAGCAGGGTCTCATATCGGAGAACTCAAGTTCTAGCGTCTGTGCTCTGGACCTATCTCCTCTAAATGCCATTCACAATCACACAAGAGAAGGCTGCATGGGCCTTTCTAGAGTAAAGAATGCTGCATCCGTGTCGTCATGATGTCATGGCTTCCTTCTGTTTGGCGACCCGAGGCCATTCCACTGGGACCCAACAGCCTGTGTGAAGCCTACCTTTTTTGGCCTATCATTGGTATCTGTTCCAAAGCTTCTAAGTTGTCTAAAAGTATAATTTGCCTCCTCCTGCCTGTTCTCCAATACAACTGGATGGGTACCTCTGTGCTCATGACTCCTATATTTCCAGCATGCCCACATGGTTTCTGTCTCAACATCCTGTCAAATCTGCCTCCCCAGGGTACATCTATTGCAGTTCCTGTGTCTCTGTGAGCTGCCTGTCAGTCCCACACTCACGCCCTGGCCTTGCTGCTTGCTTCTCTATTCCTATGTCAGTCAGCCCCCGTGCCCTGCCCTGAGACAGCTTCCAAGGGTTTTGCTCTGTTATACATTATGCTCTTGGGAAGAGTCACAACTACCACCTGTTTTATGAATAAAACTTAAGCTGGCATGAGTCTCCTTTAATCAGACTTCTCCAGCTTGGCTCTCCCACTGTCTCCTTTTGCCTGTAACTAAAGAAAGCAAAACCCCTCACTATTGAGTCTATGCCTGCTTGCCTTTGCCCTAATATATATTTTCCTCCTATAAGGACCATTGGTGCTTAGAAAGCCCTACAGCCCCTGGTAAACACGTTCTGTTTATGAAACTCTGCATGATTACATCAGACAGACATAGTTCCTTCCTCTGGGCCCCCTAAGCACTGTCCTCTCTCACCCCTGGCCTGAGAAGAACATCATTTGGGTTTAGGGATAATCTTGATCTGCAGTCTAGATACCTCTGTAGACTCCTACTCCATCACTATGACCCCCCCAAATCTCAACATCCTCAACAGCCTGTCTGTACCCTCTCATTTCTCTTATTATATGCCTTCCCCATGCTGTTGCTTTCTAGTTTGTTAATGTGATGATAGAAAGCAGCATTAAACCAAGGGACCCTAGAACAAGCCTTACTCTATGTTTGAATTCTGGCCTTGCCTTTCCAAACCATGAGTGCTTGGAAAGATTCTGTAAGCATGCTATGCTCAATTTCTTAACCTACAAAACAAGATCAATAATAGAGTCATTGGGAGGCTTAATGAGCTGAACCCTCTCCTAGCTTCCAGATCAGTATCTGATACATAGGAAGTAACCAACCATCTACCTGTTGCCATGGTGTGACCTTGGTACCATCCCTCTGGTGAGACAGTAAGCTGAATGGAGATGATGAAGTGGTTTTAAACTTCTTTGGGGAAATTTCTGTGGCCAGAAAGCAAGAAAGCAAATGCTCAGCCAGGCTTGGTGGGGATTTAGTGGCCAACACTGAAGCACATACCAGATGCACACAGCATTTTCCTGTGGGAACCCTCGACATCCTGACTGTGTCCCTGGAATTTGGAGCTGTGGGGTTCTCCAGAAGAGAGTGACAAAATGTGGCTCAGCTGTGGTAGCTGACTCATGAATGGGAGGGCTGAGGGAAAGGAATTCTGAAAACCCTTCCTTCTCATATGTTTCCTGTCAATACAGCCATGACCTGTGGTCTGCACTGTTGTGAGAAGCAATGTCCATGGGGTTTATCTACAGCAACTCAGGGTAGCCAGAGGGAAGTGTTGGCCTTTACCGTCACTCATCACCTGGGGCAGCCAGTTCTACTGCCCAGGGCCCAGCGTGGCAGGTCTATGAATACCTCAAGGCCCTCATCACGGTGGATGTGAGACTGTCCTAGATTTGGCCAGCTCTCCAATATGTGGCCAGCTCTCCATATGTATATGGTGTTGGAAGGAGCCTTAGCCTTAGCAATGAGGTATATGAAAACTTGTTATTTGTAAATATGGAGACTGGCTGAAGTTCAGCAGGAGAAGGGAAGCCCTGAGGACTAACTCCCAAGTCCTCCTTCTTTTCCGGAAACCCTTTCAATGGCTCTGCTTGGCTCTAGTATGAGGACTAGGCAGACACAAGCCTAGGGAAACAAGCTTGATATATAGCCCGGCAAAGACCACTACTCAGCTCCACACAGCAGTGTAGTGGACCTTACAGCTCCTCCCTTTACTTCTGGCCTTAGCCAGTTTCCTATTAGTTCCCTAGCAGCTTGTGAGATTGAAGTGATGGTGCTGTTCCAGGAGAGCATGGATGCCTTTTCTCCCAACATCTCCTAAACGCAAAATTTTCCAAGCTACTCAGTCCATCATACTATGACTTTAGTGTCAGTGGTGTCTGAGCATGAATGGCAGCCACTGTGTGGCTGTGGGCAAGGTACTTAGCCTCTCTGAGCCTCCATTCTTCATCTTCAATGGTCTGTAAAAAAGAGATGATGAAATCGTTACTAGCTATCTCACAGAACACTGGCATCCAGTGGGGAGTGCAGTGCTCATGGTTGGTAGCAGTATTGATTATCACAAAAGTTCTCTCAGACTGTAGTATTTTGCCATGAGGACCAAAATTAACAGAGAAGCTCTAAAAACAGTGGGTCTCAATCCCTTTGAGGGTTGAATGACCTTATCACAGGGGTCACCTAAGACCATCCTATATGTCAGATATTTACATTATGATTCATAACATTAGCAAAATTACAGTTATGAAGTAGCAATGAGAATAATTTTATAGCTGAGGGGTCACCACAACATGAGGAACTGTATTAAAGGGTCACAGCATCAGAAAGGTTGAGAACCACTGTGTGAAAATGAGACACTCTGATTTGGTAGAATTTTTTAAAAAATTTCACCAAGAAGATTTGGATTTACAACTGGGTGAGGGAACTAACCTTCCTCATGGTCTATGGCTGCCCTGTTGTGAGTGTGGCTCGGTTCTATGACTTCTCTGTTGTGAGTGGCTCTGATCTGTGGCTTCCCCGTTGTGAGTGTAGCTCTCTCTTCTATGACTCCTCTGTTGTTCAGTACGGCTCTTGTCTTTCACCTTGTTTCACTGCTCACAGGTTAAAGGCAGTTTTGTAAGTGGGCTGACATTAGTGTAAGAAAACCCTCACCTATGCCTCTAAGTTGTTGGTCCCTGTTAAGGAGCTACATGCCACCAAGATATTAATGTGAGAGGAGAGGAATGCAGGGGAGCCCAGAGACTGAAAGCTGGACTTCAGAACTGGAAATCACTGTTCTAATCCAAGTTCTGCCATGACCTTTAGCAGATTGCTTATTCTCCCCAAACCAAGCTGCAGGACCACAGTTTTCAAACTGACTTTTAAAAGATTTTGTTCAGCCCAACCCTGCAATTTAGCATATCACATCCTCTACCAAATCCCTCTGTTCCTCTGCCTCTGATTGTCCAGAACCTCAACGCTCTAAGCCTAGGGTCCTCTGCTGACTTGGTCAATCCTTCACCACAGCTTCTGTCCCGTTCATGCCTTTCTACCCTCCCTACTGCCTGTGCTGGAAATGAAGTTTTCATACCACCTTCCAGCTAGCTGCCTGCAGGCTCTGGTTCACTCTTTACCAGGTCCAGGATGGCCCCTATCAGCATGCCTTGAGCAGTTGTGATTAACATCTCAAGCTTGTTTTCATACCTGCATAGCTTCCCACTGACCATGATCTATGCGACTCTGGGAAGCAAGACTTTCAGCCTTTGAATACCCTGACTTCAGTCTACAGCATGACTCATGCCTGTTAACACGGTTATTCATGAAACAGCAGTTTCTGAGGAGAAATGCTGGAGGTGGGTGTTCAAAGAGGATGCCAAGGAGTGTGTTTCCTCCAGGCCACAGGCTGACTCCACAAACGTACTTCATCCTGTTGGTGTTTCTTGGCGTTTGGAACTCATCTGAAGCAAGCGCTGCAGGAGGCTTGGTTTTTATCTAAAGTTGTGCTCTGGAGAATGTGCACGAAGTGCACCAAACGTGTTTGTTTAACTTAGGTTTCTCAAAATAAGCTGGGGGTAGTGGCTCACATCTATAACACCACTGCTTGGGGAGTGAATCCTGGAGCTGACTGGCCAGCCGATCTACCTAAATCAGTGAGCTCCAGGTTCAGTGAGAAATCTTGTCTCAAAAAAAAGTGAGGAGTGATAATGGAAGATAGCTAACATCCACGTCTGGTCTCTGCACAAATGTGTACACATGTACCTACACTCACATTCATGTATGTGCGCACAAGCATGAACACATAACACAGAGAGAGAGAGGGAGAGATAGAGACAGAGGGAGGGAGGGGGAAAGGAAAAGGCAGAGAGGGAGGGAAGGACAGAGATTCTCTCTGAGGCTGATGCTCTAGCATGCCTACACATCTTGGTGGTGATCAACACCACAAAGAGACAAAAATTCTGTCTGCAGAGAACAGAAAGGTGTAGGAAGACATTCCCAGTGGTCTGCCATTGACACAACACAACCCATGATATTATGAGAGACAAGAGAATAATGTAAACAAAACCACTGAACTGCCCCCCCCAGGACTCTGGATATTTCACTGGTGGGTGGTCCAAGCCTTCAAAGTACATCTGTCTTTACAAACACTCCGGGCAAAGTGGTGTCAGCCAGGCCCTCCTGATAGGAAGCCATGTGCCCACTCCTTTCTTCCCCCCCTTTTTGGGTGATAGAGTAGGCTCAAGTCTTCTGCTGGTACACTAGTGGCATGGCCAGGCACTCCCATTAAAACACAAAATGGCTGTGAAAGCCTTGTCACAGAATTTCAGTGTTTATTGTTGGTGGCAAGCCAATGTCAGCAGAGCCTGAGGTGCCTTTGATTCTGGGGTGCTGAAGCATTTTAGACTCCGCTTGTCAGGCTCGGTTTCTTCTTAAATGCATCATACTACCCCACTGTCATGATTCAGGCTTAGCAGAATTAAGCTAAAACCCACATTGTTATTGACATCCAACTCCAGTCGTGACTTTTCACACAGCAAACCTTTGGTGTGAGACAACTGGTAGTGCTGGGTGGGTGGTGAAGCCTAGCCAGCCTGGCAGCAGGGGAAGCTCTGAGGTTGACTCACTAAGTCAGAATGACTGCTGGGCTCATGACCTTGAAGATCCCAGGCCTCTGTCTTTAAAGCCACTCCTGACCCTTGGAAACCGGTGTGTGCCACCACAACCAACTGAATGCATCTCAGGCCTGAGCTGGGGACTGCAAGGCCACAGGCAAGTGGCTTTTTCATGAATTCGTGCAACAATCCTTGGGCGCCAGATGTAAAATGAATCTTAAATGGTCTTATTAATAAAAAAACTCCAGAGCTAGCTATTAGTGTGAATTCTGAAAGATCAGAGAAGCAGAACAAGCCAGAGCCTACCTCACCTCTCCAACTCCTCAGCTGATCTAGTTTCCTCAGACTGAAAGCCTCTGAGTCCTCACCCAAATGAATCTCAGCTGAATTGTTGCTCAAAGCCTGAAAGCTTAAGAGGCCTCTAGTTTCTGGTTCTCACACATTATATACTTTTCTGCTTCCTACCATTACTTCCTGGGATTAAAGGCATGTATCGTTCCCAAGCAAGACATGGATCTCAAGTCCTGGGATTAAAGGTGTGTACCACCATGCCTGGCTCTGTTTCCAGTGTGTCCTCAAACTCACAGAGATCTGAATGGATCTCTGCCTCTGGAATGCTAGGATTAAAGCTGTGTGTGCCACCATTTTCTGGCCTCTATGTCTATCTAGTGGCTGTTCTGTTCTCTGACCGCAGATAAGTTTTATTAGGGTACACAGTATTTTGGAGGACACAATATAATCACCACAACCTTAGGCATATCAAGGTTCAGAAGATAACCAAGATAGTACCATCTGTGCTTGTATTAGGATAGTAACTGACTGGTTTCTGTAAACTTGACACAAACCTAGAGTTAGCTGGGAAGAGAGCATCTCAATGGAGGTAAAGTTCCATTACATTGGCCCATAGACAAGAGGGTGGCACATTTTCCTGAACCATGTGAAAGGGCCCAGCCCACTGTGGACAGTATCACCCCTGATCAGGGGTCTTGGGTTGTATACAAAAACAAGCTTAGCAAGCTAGTGAGCAGTGTTCCTCCAGGGCCTCTGCTTCAGCACCTGCCCTGACTTCTCTTCACAATGGACTATGACAGGGATGTGTAAGCCAAATAGACCCTTACTTCCCCAAATTGCCTTTGGCCAGTGTTTTGTCACAGCAATGAAAACCTAACTAAGATGGCTGGTATTCTTCTATCAGCGAGTAAAGCCTTAAGTGGCTATCTTTATGCATTCCTATGCCTCAAATGATGAAAGATGTTGTGACCAGGATAAGTTCCAGGTCATAGGAATTTGGCATCTCTACCCATAGGGGAAACAGGAGGGTCTGGTCTAAAATTTGATATTTAGTCAACCTCCTTTCTTGAACTGAAAAGGCTGCTTCAGTGTTTTTTTATTTTTTATTGGGAAGCTTCTTTAAGAAAACAAACAAGTGAATCTGAGTCCTGCCTCTTTCTCTTGAAATATCTTCTGAAGCCCTGCAGACAGAACCACGCCCCTGGGAATAAATAGCCCAGCTGCTCACAGTATTATGACAAAAGAATACAAGTTCAAGGACATGAACTCGGGACACTAGACATTCTCATGACCTGCTGAGAAAGCTAGTGTGGCTCCAGCTTCCAGGCTGGGTTTTCTTTCCCCAAAGACAAATCATTAGTGAAGCCTGCTAGATTATCAGATGGAGACCACAGTTGACACCATCATCTTTCAGCTTTATCATCCCATTTGCCAATTGAAAAGGAAACAAGATCTAGAAGCTTCTCCCTGTGTGAAGTTATACTTCCTTGAAAGTAGGTGACTGACACTAAGGCAAGAGACTGCAGAATTCAGTCACACCCCATACATCGGAGGGGGCTGAGTAAGTCTGCAAATCCATTTCCTAACTTAGTTACCTCAACCACTTCCTAAAATAAATGTTGCTCCTGGACAGGTGACCCAGGAAAGAAACATTTAGAGCTTCCAGGAAAGACTATACACATACCATAAAACTAGTATGGTAGCTGTATCCTGATGGTAAGGCATATCTATAATCCTGATAATAGCACACATTTGTGATCCTGATGATAGTTGCATACCTTTAATCCTGATAGTAGTACACACCTGTAATCTTGATGATGACTCACACATGTAATCCTGATGATGGTAGCACACACCTGTAATCCTGATGATGGCTGCACATAATTCCTGATGATGGCTGAATGTAGATGAATGGTTTTATTAAATAAAAAAAACATGGAGCCAAATATAGGGGTGAAAACTTGAGAGATCAGGGAAATAGGAAAAGCCACAACTAATCTGACTTTACCAACACCTCAGTCTCCAGAAAGAGAGACCTACTGTATACCCAAACCCACACCTACATGCCTTTCTGTTGTCTTCCCTCACTTGCTCTCTCAGCCCAGCTACATCACTTCCTCTTCCTGCCCAGCTCTGTCACATCCTGTCTGTCTGTACAGACCTCCACTTCTATGGATAGTGCTGGGATTAAAGGCGTGTGTCACCATGCTTGGGTCTATTCCCCAGTGTGGCCTTGAACCCACAGACATCCAGATAGATCCCTGCCCCATAAGTAATAAGAATAAAGGCATGTGATACAATTGCCTGACTACTGTTCACTATAGTAGCTGGCTTTTTCCTCTGATCCTCAGGGAAATATTACTGGGGGACACAGTATATTGGGAGACACAATATGTTATCATAGGTGAACACACCTGTAATCCTAATGAGGTAGCACTGACCTATAATCCTGACAGTGGTAGCACATATCTGTAAACCTGATGGTAGCACACACTGTAATCCTGATGAATGGTAGCACACATCTGTAATCCTGATGAATGGTAGTACACATCTGTAAATCTGGTGATGGTACTACAAATATTGCTGTGATGGTGGTAGCACACACCTGTAATGATGACTGTAGAACAAATTTACAATACTGATGGTGGTAGAACACACATGTAATCCTGATGATGGGAGCAGACACATGTAGTCCTGATGAAGGTAGCAGAAACTTGTAAACCTGAGGTTGGTAAAACACATCTGTAATCCTGATGATAGTAGCACATATGTAATCCTGATGACTGTATACACAACTGTAATCCTGAGGAAGACGGCACACATTTGTACTGGATAATAACAACACATCTGAAATCCAGATGGTAGCACACTTGTAATGCAGATGATGGTAGTACACATCTGTAATACTGATGGTAGAACACACTTGTAATCATGAAATGGTAGGACAAATCTATAATCCTGAGGAAGGTAGTGCATATTGTAATCCGGATGCTAACACATACTTGCAATCTTGATGATGGTAGAATTTATCTGTAATCCTGATGGTAGCACACACTTGTAATCCTGATGATGGCAGCAAAAACCTGTAATTCTGATATTAATACATACTTGTAATCCCTATGGTGGGAGCACACACGTGTAATCCTGAGTTGGTAGAATTTACCTGTAATCCTGATGATGGTGGCACAAACCAGGAATCCTGATGAAGACAGCACACACTTGTAATCCAAATGAGGATAGTACACCTGTAATACTGATGATGATAGCACACACCTGGAAACTTGATGAGGTGGCACACAACTGTAATCCTGATCATGATACAATATGACTGTAATCCCACTGATGATAGCACACACCTGTAAAACTGATGATGGTTGCACACAACTGGAATACAGATTATTGTAAAACACACTTATACTTGTAATGATGGAAGCACGCAAGTGTATTCCTGAGGAATGTAGCACACAATTGTAATCCTGATGAAGGTAGCACACATTTGTAATCCTGGTGATAATAGCACATATCTGTAATCCAGATGGTGGCACACTTGTAATACTGAGGATGGTAGAACTCTTCTGTAATCCTGATGCAGTTAGCACACACTAGTAATCCAGATGATGCTAGCACACAGCTGTAATCCAGATGAAAGCATACTTGTAATGCTGATGATGGGAGCACACAACTGTAATCCTGATAAAGGTACACACACCTGTAATACTGATGATGGAGGCACACACCTGTATCTTGATGAGGTGGCACACAACTGTATCCTGATCATGAAACCATATGACTGTAATCCCACTAATGATAGCACACACCTGTAAAAATTGATGATGATTGTACACATTTGGAATCCAGATGATTGTAGAACACATTTATACTCCTAATGATGGTAGCACAAAATTGTAATCCCGAGGAAGGTAGGACACATTTGTAACCCGGGTGATAGTAATGCATATCTGTAATCCAGATGGTAGTAAACCTATAATCCTGAGGATGGTAGAACACTCCTGTAATACTGATGTAGGTAGCACACACTTTAATCCAGACGATGCTAGCATACTCCTGTAATCCAGATGAGAGCACACTTGTAATCCTGATGATGGGAGCACACAACTGTAATCCTGATGAAGGTACCACATACTTGTAATCCTAAGGATGGTAACACATACCTGTAATGCTGGTGTAGGTAGCACAAACTTGTAATCCTGGTGTTGGTAGAACTTACCTGTAATCCTGATAATGGTAGCACAAACCTAGAATCCTGATGAAGACAGCACACACTTGTTTGTAATCCAAATGAGTGTAGAACACACCTGTAATACTGGTGATGGTAGCACACACCTATAATCTTAATGAGGTGGCACACAACTGTATCCTGATCATGATACCATATGACTGTAATCCCACTGAAGATAGCACACACCTTTAACACTGATGATGGTTGTACACACCTGGAATCCAGAGGATGGTTGACACAGTTATACTCTTAAAAATGATATCAAACAACATTAATCCTGAGGAAGGTACACACATTTGTATTCCGGGTGACAATAGTACATATCTGTAATCCAGATGGTAGTATACCTGTAATCCTGAGGATGGTAGAACACTCCTGTAATCCTGATGTAGATAGTACACACTTGTAATCCAGATGACGCTAGCACACAGCTATAATCCAGATGAGAGCACACCTGTAATCCTGATGATGGGAGCACAACTGTAATCCTGATGAATGTACCACACACTTGTAATCCCGAGGATGGTAGCCCATACCTGTAATCCTGATAATGGTAGCACAAACCTGGAATCCTGATGAAGACAGCACACACTTGTAATCC
This sequence comes from Neotoma lepida, assembly GCA_001675575.1. NCBI lineage: Eukaryota > Metazoa > Chordata > Mammalia > Rodentia > Cricetidae > Neotoma > Neotoma lepida. The sequence goes on along the minus strand of LZPO01098594.1, from coordinate 8,945 downwards.
AAATGAAGGTAGAACACACCTGTAATACTGATGATGGTATCACACACCTGTAATCTTGTTCAGTTGACACACAACTGTATCTGATCATGATACCATATGACTGTAATCCCACTGATGATAGCACACACCTGTAAAACTGATGATGGTTGCACATACCTGGAATGCAGATTATTGAAGAACACACTTATACTCCTAATGATGGTAGCACTGTATTCCTGAGGAATGTAGCACACAACTGTAATCCTGAGGAAGGTAGCACACATTTGTAATCCCTGTGATAATAGTACATTTCTGTAATCCAGATGGTAGTGCACCTGTAATACTGAGGATGGTAGAACACTCCTGTATTCCTGATGTAGGTAGCACACACTTGTAATCCTGATGTTGGTAATACTTACCTGTAATCCTGATGAAGGTAGGACAAATCTGAAATCCTGATAAACACAGCACACACTTGTAATCCAAAAGAGGGTAGAACACACCTGTAATACTCATGATGGTAGCACACACCTGTAATCTTGAGGTGGCACACAGGTGTAATCCTGATTATGACACAATATGACTGTAATTCCTCTGAAGATAAAACACACCTGTAAAACTGATGTTTGCACAAACCCAGAATCCAGATAATGGTAGAACACACCTATACTCCTAATGAAGGTAGCACACAACTGTAATCCTGAGGAAGGTAGCACACATTTGTAATCTGGGTGATAATAGCACATATCTATAATCCAGATGGTAGTACATATGTAATCCTGAGGATGGTAGAACACTCCTGTAATCCTGATGTAGGTAGCAAACACTTTAATCCAGACGATGCTAGCACACAGAAATAATCCAGATGAGAGACACATGTAATTCCAATGATGGGAGCACACAACTGTAATCCTGATGAAGATATCATACACTTGTAATCCTAACAATGGTAGCACATACCTGTAATGCTGATGTTGGTAGCACAAACTTGTAATACTGATGTTGGTAGTACGTATCTGTAATCCTGATAATGGTAGCACAACCTGGAATCCTGATGAAGACAGCACACACTTACAATCCAAATGAGAGTAGAACACACCTGTAATACTGATGATGGTAGCACACACCTTTAATCTTGATGAGGTGGCACACAACAATAATCCTGACCATGATACCATGTAATCCCACTGATGATAGCACACACATGCAAAACTGATGGTTGTTGTATACATCTGAAATCCAGATGATGGTAGAACACACTTATACTCCTAATGGAGGTAGTACACAAATGTATTCCGGAGGAATGTAGCACAAAACTGTAATCCTGAGGAAGATAGCACAAATTTGAAATCTGGGTGATAATAGCATTTATCTTTAATCCAAATGGTAGTACGCCTGTAATACTGAGGATGGTAGAGCACTCCTGTAATCTTGATGTAGGTAGCACACACTTGTAATCCAGATGATGGTAGCACATAGCTGTAATCCAGATGTCAACACACTTGAAATCTTGATGATGGGAGCACACAACTGTAATCCTGATGAGGGAACCACACACTTGTAATCCTGAGAATAGTAGCACATACCTGTAATGCTGATGTAGGTAGCACACACTTATAATCCTGATGTTGGTAGAACTTACCTGTAATCCTGATGATGGTTGCACAAACCTGAAATCCTGATGAAGACAGCACACACTTGTAACCCAAATGAGTGTACAACACACCTGTAATCTTGAGGAGGTGGCAAACAACTGTATCCTGATCATGATACCATATGAGTGTAATCCCACTGATGATAGCACACACTTGTAAAACTGATGATTATTGTACACATCTAAAATCCAGATGAAGGTAGAACACACTTATACTCCTAATGATGGTAGCACAAAACTGTATTCCTGAGGAAGGTACCACAATTTGTAATCTGGGTGATAATAGCACAGATCAGTAATCCAGGTGGCAGTACACCTGTAATCCTGAGGATGGTAGAAAACTCCTGTATTCCTGATGTAGGTAGCACACACTTGTAATCCTGATGTTGGTAGTACTTACCTGTAATGCTGATGATGGTAGGACAAACCTGGAATCCTGATTAACACAGCACAAACTTTTAATCCAAAAGAGGGTAGAACAGACCTGTAATACTCATGATGGTACCACACACCTGTAATCTTGATGAGGTGGCACATAACTGTAATCCAGAGGAAGGTAGCTTACAATTGTAATCCTGGTGATAATAGCACATATCTGTAATCCAGATGGCAGCACACTTGTAATCCTGAAGATGGTAGAACACTCCTGTAATCCTGATGTAGGTAGCACACACCAGTAATGCAGATCATGCCACCCCACAGGTGTAATCCAGATGAGAGCACACTTGTAATCCTGATGATGCCAGCTCATAAGTGTAATCCTGATGAAGGTACCACACACCTGTAATACTGATGAAGGTACCACACATCTGTAATCATAATAAGGTGGCAAATAACTGTAATTCTGATCAGGATACAGTATGACTGTAATCCCATTGATGATAGCACATACCTGTAAAACTGATGATGGTTGCACACACCTGGAATACAGATGATAGTAGAACACACTTATACTCCTAATGATGGTGGCACACAACTGTATTCCTGAAGAATGTAGCACACAACTGTAATCCTGAGGAAGGTAGCACACATTTGTAATCCTGGTGATAATAGCACATATCTGTAATCCAGATGGTAGTACACCTATAATATTGAGGATTTTAGAACACTCCTGTAACCCTGATGTAGGTAGCACACATTTGTTATCCAGATGATGCTAGCACACATCTGTAATCCAGATGAGAACACACTTGTAATCCTCATGATAGGAGCACACAACTTGTAATCCTAAGGATTGTAGTACATACCTGTAATGGCGATGTAGGTAGCACACACTTGTTATCCTGATGTTGGTAGAATTTACCTGTAATCCTGATAATGGTAATACACACCTGGAATCCTGAGAGAGACAGCACACACTTGTAACCCAAATAAGGTAGAACACACACGTAATCTTGATGCGATGGCACACAACTGTAATCCTGATCATGATAAAATATGACTGTAATCCCACTGAAAATAGTGCACACCTGTAACACTGATGATGGTTGCACTCACCTGGATTCCAGAAGATGGTACAACACACTTATACTTCTAATGATGGTAGCACACAACTGCCATCCTGAAGAAGGTAGCACACATTTGTAATCCAGGTGATAATAGCAAATATCTGTATCCAGATGATAGTACACCTGTAATCCTGAGGATGATAGAACACTCCTCTATTCCTGATGTAGGTAGCACAAACTTGTAATCCTGATGTTGGTAGAACTTACCTGTAATCCTGATGATGGTAAGACAAACTTGGAATCCTGATGAACACAGCACACACTTGTAATCCAAAAGAGGGTAGAACATACCTGTAATATTGATGATGGTAGCACACATGTGTGAACTTGATGAGGTGGCACACAACTGTAATCCTGATCATGACACAATATGAATGTACTACCACTGAAGATAGCACACACCTGTAAATCTGATATTTGCACACACTGGGAATGCAGATGATGGTAGAAAACACTTATACTCCTAATGATGGTAGCACACAAGTGTATTCCTGAGGAATGTAGCACACAATTGTAATCCTGAGAAGGTAGCACACTTTGTTATCCCAGTGATAATAGCACATATTTGTAATCCAGATGGCAGCACACTTGTAATCCTGAAGATGGTAGAACACTCCTGTAATCCTGATGTAGGTAGCACACACTAGTAATGCAGATCATGCCACCCCACAGGTGTAATCCAGATGAAAGCACACTTGTAATCCTGATGATGGCAGCTCATAAGTGTAATCCCAATGAAGGTGCCACATACCTGTAATACTGATGATTGTAGCACATGCCTGTAATCATGATGAGGTGGCACATAACTGTAATCCTGATCACGATAAAAGATGACTGTAATCCCATTGATGATAGCACACACCTGTAAAACTGATGATTGTAGCACATACCTATGATGCTGATGTAGGTAGCACACACATGTAATCCTGATGTTGGTAGAACTTACCTGTAATCCTGATGATGGTAGCACAAACCTGGAATCCTGATGAAGACAGGACACACTTGTAATCCAAATGAAGGTGACACACTACTGCATCCTGATCATGATACCATATGAGTGTAATCCCACTGATGATAGGAATGTAGCACACAACTGTAATTCATAAGAAGGTAGCACACATTTGTAATCCTGGTGATAAAGGCTCATATCTGCAATCCAGATGGTAGTACACCTGTAATCCTGAGGGTGGTAGAACACTCCTGTAATCCTGATGTAGGTAGCACACAGCTGTAATCCAGTTGAGAACACGCTTATAATCCTGATGGTGGGAGCACACAACTTAAATCCTAAAGATTGTAGCACATACCTGTAATGCTGATGTTGGTAGCACACACTTGTAATCCTGATGTCGGTGGAATTTACCTGTAATTCTGATAATGGTAGCACAACCTGGAATCCGGATGAAGACAGCACACTCTTGTAATCCAAATGAGGGTTGAATAGCACATACACGTAATTTTGTTGCCATGGCACAACTGTAATCCTGATCATGATACAATATGACTATATTCCCACTGAAGATAGCACACACCTATAACTGATAATGGTTGCACAAACCGGGAATCCAGATGATGTTACAGCACACTTATACTCCTAATGATGGTAGCACAACTGTAAACCTGAGGAAGTTAGCACACATTTGTAATCCTGATGATAATATCACAAATCTATAATCCACATGGTAGTACACCTGCAATCCTAAGGACAGTAGAACACTCCTGTAATCCTGATGTAGGTAGCACACACTTTATCCAGATGATGCCAGCACACAGTTTTAATCCAGATGAGAGCACACTTGTAATCCTGATGATGGGAGCACACAACTGTAATCCTGATGAATGTACCACACACTTGTAATCCTGATGATATTAGCCCATACCTGTAGTGCTGATGTAGGTGGCACACACTTGTAATCCTGATGATGATAGAATTTACCTGTAATCCTGATAATGGTAGCGTAACCTGGAATCCTGATGAAGACAGCACACACTTGTAATACAAAAGAGGGTAGAACGCACCTGTAATACCTATTATGGAAGCACACACCTGTAATCTTGATAGGTGGCACACATGTGTAATCCTGATCATGACAATATGACTGTAATTCTACTGAAAATAGTACACACCTGTAAAACTGTTTTTGCACACACCTGGAATCCAGATGATGGTAGAACAAACCTATATTCCTAATGATGGTAGCATACAACTCTATTCCTGAGAAATGTCGCACAACTGTAATCCTGAGGAATGTAGTACACATATGTCATCAGGGTGATAATAGCACATATCTCTAATCCAGATGGTAGTACACTTGTAATCCTGAGGATGGTAGAATACTCCTGTAATCCTGATGTACATAGCACACACTAGTACCCTGATGTCGGTAGTACTTACCTGTAATCCTGATGATGGTAGGACAAACTTGGAATCCTGATTAACACAGCACAAACTTTTAATTCAAAAGAGGGTAGAACAGACCTGTAATACTCATGATGGTACCACACACCTGTAATCTTGATGAGGTGGCACAAAACTGTAATCCTGAGGAAGGTAGCACACATTTGTAATCCTGGTGATAGTAGCACATATCTGTAATCCAGAAGGCAGCACATTTGTAATCCTGAAGATGGTAGAACACTCCTGTAATCCTGATGTAGGTAGCACACACCAGTAATGAGGATCATGTTAACCAACAGGTGTAATTCAGATGAGAGCACACTTGTAATCCTGGTGATATAAGATCATAAGTGTAATCCTGATGAAGGTACCACACACCTGTAATACTGATGATCATAGCACACACCTGTAATCACGATGAAGTGGCACATAACTGTAATCCAGATCACTATTCTATATGACTGTAATCCCATTGAGAATAACACACACCTGTAAAACTGATGATGGTTGCACACACCTGGAATCCAGATTATTGTAGAACACACTTATACTCCTAATGATGGTAGCATTGTATTCCAGAGGAATGTAGCACACAAATGTAATTCATAGGAAGGTAGCACACATTTGTATTCCCGGGGATAATAGCACATATCTGTAACCCAGATGGTAGTACTGCTGTAATCCTGAGGATGGTAGAACACTCCTCTATTCCTGATAGGTAGCACACACTTGTAATCCTGATGTTGGTAGTACTTACCTGTAATCCTGATGATGGTANGACAAACCTGNAATCCTGATGAACACAGTACACACTNGTAATCAAAAAGAGGNTAGAACACACCTGTAATATTGATGATGGTAGCACACACGTGTGAACTTGATGACGTGGCATTCAACTGTAATCCTNATCATATGAATGTAGTCCCACTGNAGNTAGCACACACCTGCAAATCTGATGTTTGCACACACTGGGAATGCAGATGATGGTAGAACACATTTATATTCCTAATGATGGTAGCACACAACTGTATCCCTGAGGAATGTAGCACACAACTGTAATCCTGAGGNNGGTAGCAAACATTTNTATTCCCGTGACAGTAGCAAATATCTGTAATCCAGATGATAATATACCTGTAATACTGATGATGGTAGCACACACCTTTAATCTTGAAGAGGTGNCACACAATAGTAATCCTGATATTGATACCATATGACTCTAATCCCACTGATGATAGCACACACCTTTAAAACTGATGATTATTGTACACATCTGAAAACCAGATGGTGGTAGAACACACTTATATTCCTAATGATGGTAACACTCCACTGTATTCCTGAGGAATGTAGCACACAACTGTAATCCTGAGGAAGGTAACACAAATTTGTAATCCGGGTGATAATAGCACATATCTCTAATCAAGATGGTAGTACACCTGTAATCCTGAGGACAGTAGAACACTCCTATATTCCTGAAGTAGGTAGCAAATACTTGTTATCCTGATGTTGGTAGTACTTACCTGTAATCCTGATGATGGTAGGAAAAACCTCGAATACTGATGAACACAGGACACACTTGTATTTCAAAAAAGGGTAGAAAACTCCTGTAATACTGATAATGCTAGCACACACCTGTAATCTTGATGAGGTGGCAAAAAACTGTAATCCTGATAGACACAATATGACTGTAATCCCACTGAAGATAGCACACATCTGCAAAACTGATGTGTGCACAGATTGGGAATCCAGATGATCATAGAACACACTTATACTACTAATGATGGAAGCACACAACTGTATTCCTGAGGAATGTAGCACACAACTGTAATCCTGAGGAAGGTAGCACACATTTTAGTCCCGATGATAATAGAACATCTGTATTACAGATGGCAGTATACTTGTAATCCTGAAGATGGCAGAACACACTCCTGTAATCCTGATGTAGGTAGCACACACTAGTAATGCAGATCATGCCACCCCAGAGGTGTAATCCAGATGAGTGCACACTTGTGATCCTGATGATGGCAGCTAATAACTGTAATCCTGATGAAGGTGCCACATACCTGTAATAATGATGATTGTAGTACAGCCTGTAATCATGAAGAACTGGCACATAACTGTAATCCTGATCACGATACAATATGACTGTAATACCATTGATGATAGCACACACCTGTGAAACTGATGATGGTAGCACAAACCTAGAATCCTGATGTAGGTAGCACATACTTGTAATCCTAATGTTGGTAGAACAAACCTGTAATACTGATGATGGTATCACACACCTGTATTCTTGATCAGATAACAAACAACTGCATCCTGATCATGATACTATATGAGTGTAATCCCACTGATGATAGCACACACCTGTAAAACTTATGGCTGCATACACCTGGAATCCAGAAGATGGTAGAACACCTTATACTACTAATGATGGTAGCACACAACTCTATTCCTGAGGAGTGTAGCACACAACTGTAATTCGTAAGAAGGTAGCACACATTTGTAATCCTGGTGATAATAGCTCATATCTGCAGTCCAGATGGTAGTACACCTGTAATCCTGAGGATGGTGGAACACTCCTGTAATCCTGATATAGGTAGCACACAGCTGTAATCCATTTGAGAACACACTTATAATCCTGATGATGGGAGCATACAACTTGTAATCCTAAAGATCGTAGCACATACCTGTAATGCTGATGTTGGTAGCACACACTTGTAATCCTGATGTTGGTAGAATTTACCTGTAATCCTTGAAATGGTATGACAACCTGGTATCAGGATGAAGACAGCACACTCTTGTAATCCAATTGAGGGTACAACACACCTGTAATACTGATGATGGTAGCACACACACGAAATTTTGTTGCCATGGCACAACTGTAATCCTGATCATGATACAATATGACTGTATTCCCACTGAAGAGAGCACACACCTGTAAAACTGATGATGGTTGCACAAACCTGGAATCCAGATGATGTTACAACACACTTATACTCCCAGTGATGGTAACACACAACTGTAAACCTGAGAAAGTTAGCACACATTTGTAATCCTGATGATAATATCACAAATCTATAATCCACATGGTAATACACCTGCAATCCTGAGGACAGTAGAACACTCCTGTAATCCTGATGTAGGTAGCACACATTTGTAATCCAGATGATGCTAGCACACAGCTGTAATCCAGATGAGAACACATTTGTAATCCTGATGATGGGAACGCACAACTGTAATCCTGATGAAGGTAACACACACTTGTAATCCTGAGGATAGTAGAACACGCCTGTAATCCTGATGTAGGTAGTACACACTTGTAATCCAAATGATGCTAGCACACAGCTGTAATCCAGATGAGAACACATTTGTAATCCTGATGATGGGAACACACAACTGTAATCCT
>LZPO01098593.1:2178-13254 GCA_001675575.1 Neotoma lepida | reverse complement strand
CCAACAAAAACAATGTGGAAGATATTTAACTTAATCTTGTTAAGCCTGCAAACTCCCTCCTCATCCACTGTGAGTAGTTTTTCAATATTCAAAAGAGAAAGTTAAGAAGGAAAATAAGTCAGTTGGCTCTTAGTAGTAGGAGATAAATCCCACAATACCAGTGTGTGAACTCCCCAAGTCTTTCAAAGTGTTACATCCTTTTCAAGTTTAAACTTGAGCTAGAAATTGGGAACAGTATTTGTATTAGATTGGAATAGGCTTCACTGAATACAAACACCTAACTTGCACATCAGCAGGAGAGAAAAGGTGTCTTTGAGGATGCAGAATGGAGAACTTGGAAACTCTGGGTACCTCAAGACAGAGCTTCCTAGGGAATAAGAGGCTGGAAAATACTTAAAGAGATCTGAGAGACAGTGAAGACAGGTAATTTATAAATAATGTAATCATCACCACTTGGGTGTCTTCATGTGTGGTCAAGGCAGATCTCTGAGTTTGAGGCCAGCCTGGTCTACAGAGTGAGTGACAGGACAGCCAAGCTTAGGCAATGAAGGAGACAATAGAAAACCAAAGCTGGTGAAGATGTAATTCAACAAGAGGACCATGTTCCAGTCCCAGTTAGCAACAGAATGTGGCAACTTCGGCCACATGGGTTCAGGCTTTAGAGTCAAGGACATAAGAAAGGGTTTGTGTAATCTCCCTCTGCAACTAAGGAAAGCCACTAAGGCCAGGCATGTGGCAAGGGTGTACCTGAATAGATGTCCAGAAAGGCAGTTTCNTGAAGCTGTGAAGGTGAAGTCTGTATTGCTTGGGTCCCCCAGGATGTTAGAGATGCCAGAGTCTTGGAATACCTGCCAAGAAAAGCTGCTTACAGGTAATGGAGCCAGTCCAAGAGAAAGAAGTGTGTGTTGCAGTCAACAAAGCTGAAATGAGTTGGAGATCTCTAGAGTATTTTGACATCAGATATAGAAATGCAGAGTTTGGAGTTTGCCCAGCTGGTTTTCAGTCTTGCTTTGGTCCAGCATTTCCTTACTATGCTTCCTTTCCTCCCTTTTGGAATAGCAATGTGTATTCTATGCTGTTGAGTGTTTGAAGTTTGAGTTAACCCCAGGATAATGGGATTAATTTGGAGTTTATTTAATGAGCAAAGGAATTTATTTGGGGGTTAACTCACAATCACTGGAGATTTATTGTAGGGTCCCAGAATTGAGCTATGTTCAATGGTGATCTGCCAGGCCCAAGATCTCAGCACCCAAAAGAGATAGAGCAAAAAGAGAGAGAGCATATGTGCATCCCAGGTCTTAAGGATCCCTCCACAGCCACATCTCAGGGGCATGTACCTCAAGGTCATAGGCAGGTGTAACAGCTACCTGCTACCTCACTAGGGTCAGTGCTTCAGGGCATGGCTCAAACAGTCATCTGATGGAAATATCTTTCTGAAAATGTGTTGCTCTGATTGGTTCATAAATAAAGCTGTTTGGCCAATGGTGAGGCAGAATAAGGTTAGGCGGGACATTTGAACTAAGGGGAGAGAGAAAGAAAACAGAGCTGGGCAAACGCCATTCTGCCCTCGGGAGAACATCATGTAACGACACACAGGTAAAGCCAAGGAACACATGGTGACATAGATTTATAAAAATGGGTTGATTTGGGATTTAGGAGCTAACTAGCGAGAAGCCTGCCACAGCCATAGTTTGAAAATGATGTAAGCCTCTGTATGTTTACTTGGGTCTAAGCTGCAATGGGAGGTGGGTGGGACCCGACAAACTTTCACCTACAGTCACCTGCTACAGTGCACTTTTATACATGAATGTAACAAAGACAGCAATGATTCAAAGATGGATGTTTGAGGAAAAAAAAAAGACATGATCAGAAAAACATGTAAATAAATGCCAGTAAGCACATACTAAATATTAACAGAGAAGCCCTTTCCCAGAGATTTTTCAGGACAGGAGAACTTCAACAAAATTGCCTGGCACATATTATAGATTATATCTTGGAAAGCACAAAAGCAAGCAAAAGGCCATATCCAGATTCAGGGTACACTGACCAGATTGGGTTCTATAGCTATGTTCTGACATCCAACAAGAATAAACACGTCTTATAAATTGAAGGTAAATGTTTGGCATAGGAGGTACAAAATCATGTCCAAGACCAATCCAGGGAGCACAGTGCACTGAGGTAAAAGGCCCTCCTCTGTCTTGTTTCCTGGAGCCTCTCTTATAGCCTCTCTCCCCAAGACATTGTTCACCATGAACCATTCTTTTGAACATTATAGTGGTTTGAAAGAAAATGTTCCCCAGAGGGAATGGCACTATTAGGTGGTTTGGCTTTGTTGGAGGAAGTGTATCACTAGTGGGTGTCTTTGAGGTCTCTGTTGTTCAAGATACTTCCAGTGTCATGGACCATTTTCTTATTGCCTTCTGATCAACATGCATCCAGTACCATGTCTGCCTACTAATATGAGAAATCCACTGGAGTCTGCTTAAGGAGTTGTAGCCCTAAGTTTTTTCAGGGCCCGCACAGCCCCGCAGTCCTGCATTCCTCTGGTCCCGCCGGGCCTGCAGTCCCACACTCTGGTACCCCAGGGACCACAGTCCCTCAGCCGCTTATAAAATAATCATTCAGAGGCTTAATATTAATTGCCAATTATATGGCCTATGGCAGGCTTCTTTCTAGCTAGCTCTTATAACTTAACCCATTTCTATTAATCTATAAGCTGCCATGTTGCAGTGGCATTACCGGTCTGCTGGCATCTTGCTGCTCCTTTGGTGGTGACAGGTGTCTCTCCTCTTCCCTTTTTTTTTCTCCATATATCTTCTTGGATTTCCCACCTGCTGTAAGCTTTCTTGCCATAGGCCAAAATAGCTTTATTTATTAGTCAATGAGAGCAACACATATTCACAGCATAGAGAAAGACATCCCACAGCAAGAAGTATTATGGAATTTATTAGGATATAAATTGAGGAAATACACTCATGAATACAGAACTGAATAGACAGCTGAAGTCCTGTTCTGTTCTGACTGGGAGCAAATCCATCTCACAATTCCATCACACCAGGAAGCAGGGAAAAGGGACCTCATGACCCCTCTCCCCTTCCTTTCAAGAGGTCATGTACAATGGCAAGAAGCACTGCATCCTTTGGACCTTGTAGCCCAAGGTTATGGGCGGAGCAAATACCACTACAGCCTACACACTGCCCTGCTCCCCACCATGATGATAATGGACTGAACCTTTAAAACTGTAAGTGAGTCACCCCAATTACAGGTTTCCTTATAAGAGTGGCTGTGATCATGGTGTCTCTTTACAGCAACAGAAATCCTAACTAAGACAATGATGCTCCAACAATAATGCACTAAAACTCTGAAACTGTGAGCACACCCCCAATTAAATGTTCTCTTTGTAATAGTTGACTTGGTCATGGTGTAACTTCACAGCAATAGACCAGTGACAAAGATCCAACCCTGCCAGTTCACCTAATCCTCATTTTCCTGAATAAATGATCTCTTTTGTATGATTCCTTAAATATTAGGCTTCATTTCTTTGTGATTTGATTTTTATTTACGATTGTGTGTGTGCAGGCCCATCTGAATCTACACAAACTTATATGTACACACGAGTGCACAGACCTGTGTGCATTTGAAGGACAGAAGATGGTGTCCAATCACTCAAAGCTGGAGTTTCAGGTTTTGCAGGATACTTAGCTTCTCAAGTGGATTCTGAGATCTGAACTTCCATCTTTATGATTAGCAGCAAGTGCTTTTCATTCCTAGCCATCTCTTTATTAACCATAAGCTTTATCTTCACTAGGAAATATTGTTTGCCAATTAAATTACAAGGAAAGACAAGGCAGCATTTAGATTGAGATCAATTGTCCAGCCCAGCACTCTAACCCAGTGTGCTTCACAGCCCCATCTCAGAGGCTGTGGCTGTGCAGCATGGAGAGCATCCACCTGCTCTGTGGAGAACTAGAGCAGGGGCACAGCCCTGCCATCCTGAGCTCCCCAGGTTGCTGTGGCTCCCATGGTCTCCTGCTCAGCTACAGAGACTGCAGTCCAGGGCATGTGCTGCCTGTGAGTACTCAGAAGTGAGATGGGCAGAGGAGTACCCCTCAGATACCAGAAACTTGTCCCCGATGTACATGTTGACTGGTTATTTAAACTCATAGCGAGACCTGGAGCTCTTTCAGAGACCTTGTTTGTACTTTCTCTTCTGAATGTCTTTTGGTTCATTTCATCCATTCGGATAATGAGAGCAAATGAAAGATTAAGAGCTACATTTTTCAATGATGATACAGTGGTACCCAAAATCCATCCTCCAATTTATGTGGCATTAACTTGCCCCTAAGTGCTTTCAGGTTATATCTATCATGTACATGTAATACACTGGAGTAACAGAGAGACCTGGCAAGATTACCATGAGACCATCTTGTACATAAAAAAATACAAAGAATGTAACAAGTGAGACTGAATACTTCAGGGCAATGGTATAGAAGCTTCTAGGACATGTAATAAGTAGAGTTCTTTGTGTGGAGAGAACAGGACATTTTCTGAATAAAGCTAAATGTTAGACTATTACAAGCAAATCAGGTTTTATAAAAAGAAGGTTTTTAAATTAGTGTAACTTCTCTATGTGTCTCTCTGTCTCTGTCTCTGTTTCTGCCTCTCTCTCTTCCCCTCTGTGTGTTTGTGTTTGTGTGTACAATCCAGTGGTCAACATTGGGTATCTTCCTCTATTGCTCTCCACATTTATTTATTCATTTAATTGATTAATTAATTAATTTATATTTTTTTATAGAGGTTCTCACTGAAACTGAAGCTCACCAGTTGGACTAGACTGTCTGACTAGTGAGACACCATGATTCTCCTGTCTGCTTCCCAGAGCTCTGTGTTTAGGTTCACCCACACCAACTGGATTCTCAAGCGAATGCTGGAGATCGTCATGATTGACAGCAGGCAGCTGATACACTGAGCATCTCCTTAACCTCTAGAGACTACTGTTTTATTCCTGTTACAGTTTCACAGAACCTCAGCAAACGGGAATCTTCTGGTGTTCTGAAGGACTATGCTTCACCATGTGATTTAAAAGTAGCTCTACTAATTGCTGAGTTTATATGAATTCCAGCACTCAGTAAAGGTGGAAGATATTTCAGATCTTAGTGTGTCACAGGGAAATTCAGAGGCCTGTAAGGACTTTTATTTAAAATTAATCTTTATTAAATAATAAATGTAAAGAAGTAAACATTTGACAATGGTCTGTAAGTGCATTAAAGATTGCACATGGCTCATGATGAATCTGACTCTGGGTCACCCAAATTATCCCACTGAATAACAACCATGAGTTCAAAATAGCTTCATGCTCAGCAGGGATGGGTTTTTCCATTCACCCTTTTAAGTGCTGCTCTTTTAACTACCAAGAAAGACAGGAAGGAAGTAAAAGTCTGTGGTGAGCTACACTGTTTCTCTCTGTACAAGGAATTTGTGGTCTATGAACACACAGAACCCCATTTTTCCTGCTTGAGGCAATGTAGGAAACACAGCCAGTACATGTGCAGGGTCAGGCACAGAGACACTTAACACTGATCTAAGGTGGAGGAGACACACTCATAGAGAGGGACATGTGCCACTTGCCTCCCCACAGCCTGCTCTGTGTGTGGGTGGCCTTTACCTTCTCTGGTATGGATGTCTCACATATAGTTAAGTATATTAAGCAGGAAGCATTGCCCTAGGCATATAGCAGTTCACATGGACATGATGGGGAACAGGGGTTAGAGAGAAGCAAGCAGAACATGGCTTCAGTTAGGTTTGTCTTGGGTCTCAAGGTACCAGATTCCAACATGTTTTGTTCACACTGTCACAGAATAAGCTTTTTTCTTTCTTTTGATTGTTCTGCAGGATCCAGTTTGGGCCAGAAAGTGACTCAGGTCCAGTCAACTGCCAGCACGCATGAGGGAGGAAAAGTCACCCTGGACTGTTCATATGAGACAAGTTGGAACTTTTATCATCTTTTTTGGTATAAGCAGCTTCTTAGTGGAGAGATGATTTTTCTTATTCGCCAGATATCTTCTTCTACTCAGAATGAGAGGAGCAGCCGCTACTCTGTTGTCTTTCAAAAATCAGCCAAGTCCATCAGCCTTGTCATTTCAGCCTCACAGTTAGAAGATTCTGTGAAGTATTTCTGTGCGCTCTGGGAACAGATTCGTGTGCGGTCTGCATACAGCCTCACAGTGTTTGAAGTGATAGT
Source organism: Neotoma lepida (assembly GCA_001675575.1). Lineage (NCBI taxonomy): Eukaryota > Metazoa > Chordata > Mammalia > Rodentia > Cricetidae > Neotoma > Neotoma lepida. The sequence goes on along the minus strand of LZPO01098593.1, from coordinate 7,013 downwards.
ACAAGCTGAACAAAAACTGGAGCTCCTTAAGCATAATCTCTCTCAAGAAGCCCAGATGAGAAGCACACCTGTACACCCAGATAAGAAGGTCCCAACTGTGGCTCCTTCTTCTGTGGTCTGCATCAGAAGTGTGTTTCTGAGTAAAACTTCCTATTATGCAATTTAGAAACAGTCTTGGTGTGTGTCTTTCTTTTAATACTTTGTCTTGGATGTATTTAGCTAAAAATAGATCACAGAGACCATGTGTTGTGTTCTCTATACTTGGGAATCTTACACTACAATGCTTTAAAATATCAGTTTTTCTTTAAGTTGGTAACAGCACATACCTCAGACTAGACATCTGGAAGAGCAAAGAACATAATTTCCTTGTGAAACTGAGAGAAGCAGAGCCATGATGAGTGAAGTAGTCAGAGATACATTATGAGGAGTTCACCCCATGAAACTGCTGGTGGTNACTGGGGAGTCCCTACAAATCATTGTCTTTGCATCTGGTACTGAGCCTTAGATACACAAAGTCTGCTAGACCAGAATAGGGAAGGACAGCAGCATGAGGCAGCACCTGATTGTACTGATACTTTAGAAACTACACTGAGGCTCATAAGGCAATTAGNATCTAAAATGATAAACCTCCCCCATCTCCTCAATCTCTCTCTTTTGAGGGAAATTCAGAAGAAGCATGTGTTTTCCAACATGCTACACTCAGACTTGACCCAAGATAAAGCAAAGCTCTAGAAGTGAGGAGTAGAGGGTGAAAGGTAAATTAAGTTGGAACCTCATCACATGTGCTTAGGCCTGAATCTACTGAGGTATATAAAAAAAATAAACACATATAAATATATCCCACCTGTGTCTCAACTCTTCTGCAGTTGCTTTCTCCATGTCCAACCTCCAAACAGAACAACACGGGGAATGAAATTCTGGGAAATGTGGTTCCAGATATGTTTTCAAAGATTTATTTATTTATTTTACATTGTATATGAAACTATTTATCCTGCCTGTATCTATGTGTACTGAGTGCCTGTCTGGTGCTCATGGAGGCCAGAGGAGGGCATTACATTTTCTATAATTGGAATTATTGAAGGGTATGTGTTGCCATGTGAGTGCTGGGAACTGAATCTGAGTCCTCTGCAAGAGCTGCAAGTGCTCTTAACTATTGAGTTAATGTTCTAGCCCCTGTTTCCAGATAGTTTACATTGAGACTACAAAGCTACCATAGGGCTTCTGGGTAAGCTGTCAGATTAGATGTTGGGTTTCTAAGATAAGAGGAAATAGAGGCAAAGTAAGACTGCAATGGGTCATTGAAGAGAAAGAGCTAAAGCAGGGGAAAGTAGCTGACTTGGTACTTTCTCCACAAAGAACCCGCCAACAACAGAGCTGAAACAAGCTGCTCCTGCCAGTTACCACCAGCTGTAACCAGCAGTGAAGTGTCTGCCTCATGGGCTCCACAGGAGCCACAAAGAGAAAATCCTACTGTCCAATCATGTTCTTCCCTGGACTCTGCTTCAGTTCCTGGCTCTGGATTTCTGCCCTGAGTTCTGACTTGGTTCCCTCAATGATGGACTGTGAGGTAGAAGTTGAGCTGAAATACTCTCTTATCCAGCTTGGTTTTGATCTGTGTTTTATTACAGAAACCCAACCAGAATAGAACAGGGCCTCACCTCAAAAACCTCTGACAGAAAAGTGGTCTTTCATCACAGAAATCCTCTTCTGGGAGGACCAATTGGTAACTTGCTTGGATTCATGAGAACAGCTGCCTTTCCCATCTGTGGAGACTGATAGAAAACCATTCCAAGAGGAGGGAGAAACCATCCCATCCTGAAGAGGATGAAACAAGGACTGTGTGCATGATGCCTTTTACTTTACAATGTTGGGTATTTTAATGTTTCAAATTTATTATTTTTGCACAGTTTTAAAAACACACACACACATACACACACACACACCACTATGTGCTTTGATTGTATTCCCTAGTTATCCTCTCTGACTACCCTCCCTCTCCCCACAAACTCCTTCTTTCCAACAAGTCTCATTTTTGTCTTATGTTTATGTCCTTTTCTTGTGGCCCACTATACCTTAGTAGGGTTTCTTCCATGAGCATGGACCCAGGCAGGAGAATTACTGGAGTAAAGACAATGGCTTATCAGTATTACACCACTGAGGAATATGACTTCCCCTCCCCAAGAAAGCACCAACGGAGTGTAGTTCCTCAGGTAGGGTTGAATATCCTGACAATAATAGAATGCTTAAAGATCCAATCTTGTGCTTGTAGACACTANTTTTGTGATTTCATAAATGCAATATCCATGTCATTTCCAGAAGATTGTAATTATTCATATTTGTAAGATCATAATTTGGTAGGTTGCTGTCTTATAATTTAATCTTGCTGTCAAACTTTTATGACTCTTGTCTTACAACAGTTTCTCTATTGCTCAAAACTGTGACTCACATTCTTCCTTCTTCTTTTTAACTTTAGTCCTTCTTTTCCATTTTTCCTTTACTTATTCATTTTTATGATTTAAATGTTAACTAAAAGAAGTACATTATCACCCAAACACTGTCCTTGAACTCTATTGAAACTGCCCTAGTGTTTTCTACTGTAAGTCAGCACTGCACTGGGACTTCTGCTAAGTCATTATGTCTGGAACATTCCCTGCTAAATAGCAGTAGCTAACATAAATCCAAGTAAAGGTAAATCACCAGGAGAAATCACATGAAACAAACAGAAGGATAAAACAGAGGAAGAAAGTTAGAAGACACGTCTATGAGATGCACAAAGCACAGAATATATGAGACANTGCCCACTATGACATCCACCTAAACTCACAACTCCTCAGTAGTAGACACCAAAGAGAATGGGGCAGCTAAAATGCAAGATAGAGACTTAGTGTTCTCCTTTGAAAGAATATGAATGACTATCCATGGGAGTCAAGTAAGCAAAAGAACATGGAGGAGACTAAACTCAGGGACGGGATAGGGAAGTTATCAAAGTGAACAAAATAATCAGGAACTTGGAGATATTTTTAAAAATGGAGGAAAGCTTCAGCAAAGAAATTGAGACTCTGTAAATGAACCAATCAAAATTATTAGAAAAGGAGGAATCAATCAATCAAACAGAAAACATCAGAAAAAAACTATTAACACACAAGTTCAGGCAGAAGGATGAGTTCCATAGATGAAAGACAAGATATAATCATAAACTATATAGAAATATAAATGAACATATCCTAATCTTCCAAGAACTGTGGGATACAGCCAAGAGACCAAACCCAAGAATCCATGGGGCATAAGAAGGAGCTGAGAAAAAGTTGGAAAACACAGACAGCTTATTCAATCAGAAGATAACAGAAGATCAAGCAAACTGAGTGAAATAAATGGAGATCCAAACTAAAGAGCATTTTTCCTAAACAGACATGGCCAGAGAAGAACTGCTCCTTGACAAGTAAGGAAATGATCAAGAAGTATAAGGAAAGCCAGGCTGTGAGTGCCTTTATATTAATGCTCAAGAGGCAGGAGCAGGTGGATCTCTAAGTTTCAGGCCAGCTTGATCTACAGATTGAGTTCCAGGACAGCCAGGACTACACAGAGAAACCCTGTCTTGAAAAACCAAACCAAACCAAACCAAACAAGAACAACAAAAACAACAAAAATCTGTGGTAGTTTTTGCCTTTAATTGCCACACTCTGGAGGAAGAGACCGGGGATCCATGAATTTTGGCTCCTCTGCTCTACTCAGTTAATTCCAGGACAGCCAGGGCTACAAAAAGAAACTCTGTCTCAAAAAACAAAGAAACAAACAAAAACCTCAAAAGAATTACAAGGGAAAAACACTAATTCACATTNAAATCAGAAACATCAGAAAAGACTAGATCACTCTAAAAGCCAAGAGAGTATGCCATGATGTATTTTAAAGCCTGAAAGGAAATAACTATCAACCAAGATTGCTGTACTTGGCAAGTGATCTCTTCAATTCCATGGAGAAATAAAAACATTCCATCAAATGCACAAATCAAAACAAATCATAACAACCCAGCCGAACACTGCAGAAAAGCCTTAGAGCAACACTAGAAATGGAAGAACAAAGGTAGTCTCATCCATAAGGACATAAAAGTAATGCATTTTACNATAGGAAATGATAAAGGAGGAGAGACAGGAAGGAACTGATCATGTCCAACACAGCCAACCAACAACTCCCTAATATGAACTGGGAAGGAAAGAACAGCCATGAGCCAAAGCATCAACCAACAAGATCATGACAACAGCAAGTCACCATCAATAATGAAGTTAAAAGGACATGATTCTTATTAAATTAAGGTATCATGATTTGGTTAATCAGCTCTAAATCTTTGAAGATGCAGAACTATACCAGCAGCAGGAGGTTGTATGCATGAACCACTGTAATATAGAAAGTGGAGACATTTATTGATTAAAGCTTCACACAGACCCTTTAATAACAAGCATTACTGTGGAGTGACTGTGTATAGGTATCAATTAGGTCTGTCTTTTATATGTTGGGGGATGGTAGAATTAAGAAGTGGACACATGATGGAATTTTCTCACTGACTGTGCAGAAGAGCAGACACCAGTGCTGCTTTGACATTAATCTCAGAAANCACTAGCAACTGTGGTGTGCCATCAATGCAACATGAGCACAGGTGACTCATGACAATCATGGCTGGCATGTTCAACTGCATAATGTTCAGGCACTCGGTTTGAATGATGTTATTACACAAATTATATGTTATTACACAAATTTTAACTAATACAAAAATGACTTCAACTCTCCAATAAAAAGTCAGAGGATGGGGATCAGCAGGACAAGTAAGTGAAAGCTGTAGA
>LZPO01098592.1:6520-20705 GCA_001675575.1 Neotoma lepida | reverse complement strand
GGTAGTTGCTTTCTAGCCCACCCAAAGAAAATGGCCCCCCCAAAGGGGAGTGGCACTATTAGGAGGTGTGGCTTTGTGGGAGTAGATGTGGCCTTGTTGGAGGAAGTGTGTCACTGTGGAGATAGGCTTTGAGGTCTCCTATGCTCAACTACACACAGTGTGGCACACAGTTCACTTCCTGTTGCCTGTGGATCAAGATGTAGAACTCTTAGCCCTAGCAAGCACCATGTCTGCCTACATGCCACTTTGCTTCCCACCATGATGGTAATGGACTAAACCTCTGAAACTGTAAGCCAGGCCCAATTAAATGTTTTCCTTTATAAGAGCTACTGTGATCATGGTGTCTCTTCACAGCAGTAGAAACCCTAAGACCAAAGATAAACTTTTTCCCCTGCGTAATTGAAGTTTTAACTGACCAATAGCCAAGGCCATTGGGTTCTGGTAGCTGTGTTGTCGGAGTTCTGCTGGCAGTCACTGCCAGAGTTGAGTGTGCAGTTGCTTCACTGGTTATCTCTTCAGATGTACCAGCTGTTTAGGGAGTCAGTTAGCCACTGCAAGAAGGAGCGTCATGGGAGCATTGCATTATTGTAGGAGGTGCTTATGACGCCGAGATTTCATTTTGTGGGTGATGTGATTCCTGAGATGAACTTTTGTAGGACGCTGTAGTAGAAGTCAGCTCCCTGAATTAGGGGACCCACGTTTAACGATGCCCGCTGTGTTTCTACGATGTTCTCAGAGGCCACCTGTAAGGCTTTGGAAGTGGTTGTTTGTTGCAGGGCCTGTTACTGCTGAGGCAGAATAGGTTTTGGAGCTAACGTTTGTAACCTACAGCCCCTTGTCTTCTGTTGTCCTGCTTCCTTGGTCTCCTAAAATAAGTCAAGCTGAAAACTGGGAACGGAAATACTATCCCTCCAGAGCCTGCTTTACCTTCTTTCTGAGGAGCCTCTAAGCATGTATGAATAGATGTGGTGGAAACAAGATAAAGACGGTGTGGGGAAGAAGGGAATTGCTCCCATTCTGGAGTCTTCTCATACTTTGTGAGATCCACTTGTTTAAGTCAGGCTTGGAGATACTTTAAAATTCATTCCAGTGCACTGTGCAGTGCTTCTGAAATGACAGCTGAATTCAGGCAGTTTGTCTGCAGAACTAATTTTTGAGCATTTCATTGTGTTTGTAGTAAATAGTGACATACTAGAAGCCATAAGCAGCATCCCTCCCACTCTTCTTACGCCACATGGTCCCATCGGACTTCTGGAAGAGCATGCTTTTCATTATTTCAAATAACCATGCTGGACCAGGAAACCCATGAAAAATCCATAAAGTCAATTATTTTTGAGACACACCCTCTCCTTTGCTGGTTAAGCCTAGTGTCAACTTTAGAACATTCCTTTGTTAGCAAAGTCAATATGGTTTCAGAGCAATGCCATAGTAATGTTCAGCTCATTGTGTGCAAATGTTTCTAGAGTAAGAGAGTACTAAGGAGTACCCAGCTATAGTACTAACGAGTACCCAGCTGTTTACTAGCCCAGACTTACCAAGACTGTTACGTAGCTAGGACAGGATGCATTGTGAACTTCGTATGTGTTTTGAATGCTGATGATGTCTGGTTATTGTAGTAAATTATGTGAATCTTTTTTCTCCCTATGTCCTTTGGTTCTTTAGAGTTTATGTGGCTCTGTTATATAAAGAGATCTCTAACTTTCTGTCAGTATTTGGAAGTCAACAGTTGTGATAATTACAACTACCAATAGTTATTTGCATGCCAGGTGTTACTAGAAGAAACTTCTCAAGGGCCAGAGAGATGGTTCAGTGGTTTAAGTGGACCTAAGTTCAGATCCCCAGAACCCACATAAAGCTGGGCATGGTGGCATGCATCTCTAATCCCAGAGCTCTTACAGTGAGATATGAGATGGAGACAGGAGAATCCCCAGATGCTTCCAAGCCAGGCATCCCAGTGTGCACACCAGTGAACAGAGAACCTTTCTCACATAAGGTGGAAGACAAGACCCAACACCCAAGTTGTCCTCTGACCCTCTATGTACTTGAAATGGCACACATGTGTTCCCCCAAACATACACACACACATGAATGACAGTGACAGAGAGAGAGATAGACAGACACAGAGAATAAGAATGAGACCTTTCTTGAAAACTGAAGCTAGGGAGTGTTCTTCAGGACGTCAGTGCTCAGCACAGTCAGGCACTCAATTATCTATGGAAAAAAAGAGCCAGGCAGGAAGATAGAATAATGGGAGCTAGGGAGGGAGGCCAGAGAGACAATTGTAAGGGCTATAACAGTTGATTAGCATCCTGCCATGCTCCTCTAGGTGTTACGTATCAGAGAAACACAGATCTTATAAGACTCAGATCCCAGTTTCATGAAAATACATCACTTTGGTCATGGTTTTCCATGATGTAACTCTAAATAATGATGCAATGTGTGCGCATTTTAAAATAGGTATANTGCAGAATCCATGAGAAAGGGGCAAGAAGGAGAAATCAGACTTTGATGTAGACAGAAACGAAGAGATAGTTTGCAGGGAAATGGCTTTTGCTTGATGATGACCAGTAAGCTCTTGAGGCTAGGGACCACGCGTGTTCCACTTTGTATCCCCAGATCCCTCAGAATACCTAGATAGGATATCTTCTATGCTCATTGAAATGCTAGGTAGATTGATAGTCTGGCCAGCAGGGTGAGTGGGGGTGAGGAATGTAAGTGATGAGCATTCCTAAGCCCGTGACTGCGGTCTCTAGCCTCAAAAATTGTCAGCTAGGGCATGGATGAAGCAGTGACGTAAGACCACAGCTGTCAGAAACTAAAAACGTGTCAAGGAGTGGCTCTGGGCAGTTTTCATAAACTGTCGGGTTAGGAACACTGAGAAAGGCAAATGTTTGGTTTATGCATTCCTTTTAACTTACTTGAACAACCTGACCAGCTTTACACGTAATTTCTGACAGGTTAATCTTGGATTTCTTATTCGTCATGAGTCATGACTAGAAATTAGTCTTAAGTTATTTTTCAATATGAAAGATCATTTTCTTAATGATTTTTTTTCTTTACAGTGGCATAATTAAGGATTTAAGGGCTCTTAGCATTGCTAACTGATAATCTGTCTCTAACTCAAAAGGAGGTTCATGGCTGTAAGATGACCCTGCTGGTAAAGTAGTTTGCCTGATGGTAAACCTAACAACCTGAGGTCAATCCCTGGAAAGACATGCTGGAAGGAGAGAACCAACTCCCTCCAGTTGTCCTGTGACCTTGACAAGCATGCCCTGTCATGCACCCACACACCCACATAAATAAATGCGATAATAATTTTTAAAGGCAGCTTGCTAGTGATACAGTATTAGAGCCAACATTCTCCCCTGATGAGGTGGAGCCTTCTGGTGCATTCTTAATTGGGTAGTGGGTGTATTATAGTTAGACGGTAGGTTACGGCAGAAGACGAACAACTGTGATTTATTCAAAATTTATTGCACAGAAAACAGCACAGTGGACCCTCACTGTTCATTGATTTAGCACTGACAAATTCAGTTATTCATGACACACTGACCCAGGAGAGCCGTAGCGTGTAGTGATTTGTAATTTGAATCAGATGTGCTCCGAAGCAGCTGTGCGAGAGGAGAGCATTTACCCAGTGACAAGCCAACAGCCCAGTTGTTTTTAGCTCATTATCACACACGTAGGAAGTCAAAAACTGGTCAAAGGTTTTTCTTGATGAAATAGACAGTGCCGAGAGCTGACGTTGTGGGTGAAGAGGAATACTCTGAGGTCCTAGAAAGTGATCTAGTTTGGGTGGTTTTTGTGTGTGTGTGTGTAATCTGAAAACTGAAGTGTGGGACTAATTAAAATACTGTTAGGCTTGTGTTTGGCAGTAGTTTGAGTCTCTGAAATGTATGTATAACACACCAAGAAGAGCAGTTTCTGGAAATGCCTCCAGAGCATGCAAATCAATTTGCACTCTCTAGGGCAGTTGTAGTCTGTGGTGTGGTGCACCAATTAGGCACTTTATAGAGTAACCCCTTGACTTCTTTTTGGAAATCTTGAGCCTCCTATATTGTCATTGCTTATGCAGAGGAGGCCCAACAATCATATGAACTATTTTTTAATACAACCGTTAATCTTGACGGCTGTTTGACAGATCTCAAATCTCTTGTAAGGCTTTGAAAAAGGGGTCAGATAAAATCCCACCCCTACTATATGCCAAGAGTCATGTGATCCAACACTGCACATTTTCCAAGTAGAGTGTCTGGCTGATGAGCTTCTGTTAGCCTCCAAGGAGGAAGTGTCCTGCGTGGGGAAGACTGAAAACTGCCATCTCCAAGGAGAACCAGGAGTCAAAGAAAAGATGGTGTAAATCCGAGAGCTCCCGACCCTGGAGGCAGGGGGAAATGGTAGCTCCTAAGTCTGTTATAAAAAATACCTAGAATAGAAATTCACACGTCACTATGCAACTAAGCTCCCAGCGTCCCCAAAGAAACCCTTACCTGCATCCCTTCCAGTGCCTCCTCTTCCTCCTCCCTGCTTCTCCTCATCTACCTTCCTTCCACCTTCTCCTCCTCCTCCTCGTCTCCTTCCCTCTCTCCTCATCCACTTCTTTTTTCTCCAAAGCCTCTCTCTGTATTGCTTTTCCTGTTCAAGGCAAATTTTTCTGTTTGCAGTTACAGCGGGGGTAGAGAATAGATAGACTTGACATCAGACTTAAAATTTAAAATATGGTAGCCCTGTGAATGAGAGCATCTGTAAATAAAGGAAATAGTAGTAGTAGAAAAAGGAAGAACAGACAGGGGGTTGGGGAGAGATATAGAAGAGGAAGGCGGGCTCTGTCTCCCTCATTTACTAGGCCAGAGGTCTGCACAGAGCATAAGACAGGCCTTGCGGAAGCATTTGCTTAGTTAGGGTCGAGGTAGCCTTTCAGCCCTCTCAAGGAGATTACTTCAGGTTGACCACAAAATCCAGGAGCAAAAAAAGATGAGGGCGGTGTTGCCGAACTACGAGGAGGGAGGAGCAGCGGGATGGGGCTCTGCACATCGAAATGCGTTCACAGGTGGGAACCACACCGAGCCAAGACCCCAGGAGCAGATACCTGGCTTTTCTATGAGTCCTTCCACCATCTTGAATGCTGAAGAACTCTGGCTTGCCATATCAGTTCATCTAGTCCTAGTTTCTGCTTGGCTGTGCCCAGGCTTTCTGTTCTGAAGGGGTTAGGCAATGTACCGGAGCTCTAAATACCCTGAGAGTCAGGCAGCTGCAGAGAGCATTCTTCATGGGAGCTATCTATCTCCCTTGGGCTTGAGTCTCAAGAAGGGTCATCCTGGACTCCCATCTCAGCAAGCAAGCCTTCCTTCACATTCCTAACATTTGTGTTCACAAGCCTCACGGGATGAGGCTCTCGCCTGTCAGGGTGGGCAGCCTGTCAGCAGCTGGCTAGTGGACCGTACAACAACTGGCCACGTCCAGAGGTTGCTCTTTTGACCTTCCTCAGCCATACCACTCGCATAAAGGGCCATTTTTTGTTGTGGCTCCGTGTGTATGTTTATCTGACTTAATGATAAAGGAGTTTTACAATCATATTTACACTAGATCCTAAGTGGTCTTAAGTATTATATGAGAGATTTGAATAACTGTTGGGGGAAATGCTAGCTACTGACGAAGGCCAAGGAGTTTAGGGTGATGATGAATGACTGTCTTGGTCAGAGTCAGTAGAGGATTCCCTGGGGGACTTGGCTTCGGGCCATTAGCTGAGTGACCTTTTGAGAGGTCACCGGCTTTCTAAGCCACTGTTTTCTTCATAAATATCTAACAATTTCTGATGAAGACTAGTTTATTTTTAGCAGTGAAGTCCTGAGGACAGAACCAGCCCTACATCTTTATTCATGAACAAACATATTAATTTATCCACTGTCCTGTAATTAAATCTTCAAATCTGCAGTCCACTCTTCTTTTTTTCATACTGTAATCATAGGGTTAAATTGATTTGTTAAATTCTGACTTATAGGGTATTTCACAAGAAATCTAGGCCCACTGATGACAAGCTCATCTCATTCATCTATTTTTTGCTAAAATACCCAACTTAACTGTGGCATGTTACATGGTAGTTGGTTATCAAGGATTGTAAAGTTCGTGAGAGGAAATGAATCTTCCAGGTACCTTTAACAAGTGCATGGAGAGCTTATGTTCAGTTTGAGTATTTCCCAAGTAATTCTTCAAAATGATTTGTTTACTTTTGCTCTTACAAAGCACAAGATAAGCCTGGAGTGGTGGCACACCCCTTTACTCCCAGCTAGGGAGGGACAAGCAATCGGATCTCTGTGAGTTCAAGGCCAGCCTGATTTACATAGTGAGTTCCAGGACAGCCAGGGCTACATAGTGAGACCTTGTCTCAAAACAAAAGGACGGGATACATCTGCTGTCCGAATGATAAATTTTGGGGGACTTATTGCCAGGAAATCTGGTTGCTCCTGCTGGGATCCATGTGTCCATTCTCATTTTCTTATGGAAATGGAAATTTGTAACTAGAGGTTTGGCCACCCGGAATAAAGACGACATTTCCCACACGCTTGCAAGTGGATGAGGACATGCGCATAAGTCCTGGTTCATAAAGTTAGCAGAAGTAATTATGTACCAACTTTTTGACTTTTGCTACCTAAAAGTACTGCCTTTCCCTTACCCCTTTGCTACTGTTGGGAATGCTGTGCANACCAGAGCTACACAATATTGGATGAGAAGCAAAAAGATAAAAGGAACTCAGGTTCCTAGCACCTTGTGGAGTTAGTTTCCCATAACATTTGTGAAATTAATTTTCAGTGTCAAGGCCCCAGCAAATTAATACAAATTCCCACCTATGGAAGTGTGAGTTTGTACATCTTAGTTCGCTACAAATTATCTTGTAAGTTCTTCTGGCTGGATTTGTTTGTGGGTGTCGTTTGACACATGTGAGAGTCACAGCACTGAAGCCCATACGTAGAGCATTCACTGTAGCAGCAGCCTTGAGTTAGAAAGCCAGTTTGTCCTCTGTATTGTTTTTCTCTAGGAGTGATAACATCAGGAAGATATGGGATGCTGTTCAGTTAGGAAAGTGTGAGATGGGATAGGACCTCCGTTCAGTCCATCAAACATGGCCTTTAATACCTACAGCCAGTTCCACTCTACAGCTGTTGGAGAGACAGGCAGGCAGGCAAGATGAAGCAAGCACTTTTCCTAGGAGGGAGGAAAACAGTTTCTAAGAGACTAATGTCTTCTGGCAGATGTGCTCAAGCACAGTACCGGGATAGCCGCAAGGGAGCCTGCAAATTTATTAGCCATGGTCTTCCTCCAGCCCCATTGCAGACCAACCCCATCAGTGGCTCTGGGCTGAGATCTGTGTTTCAGAAAGCCTTCTGGCATACTGCAGTGTGAGAACTAGTGAGTGCTAGAAATCAGTACAGTGAGGGTTACATCCCATATACCCTGATGAGGGTCCTAAGTTCAGGAGTTTGGCCAGAATGGAGGGACCAAGTGAGGAATTGAGGAAGAGTTAAAATAGGCCAGGATACCTGGACTGTTCCTGAAGGATTCTGGACACTGCGCGTTCTGTATTTGGTACCAGGAGTGTTTCAGACTTCACACTCCTCAGACATGTTGCATCAGACAGATGTATAAGATGTGGTTCTTAAGTCATTGGTATGTTTTAAACGGGAAAGGATATTTAAAAAAACATTAACCATGATGAATTAGAGGGCTATTGCCAGACTCAGCCCCCACCCCCACCCCGGAAAGACTGCCTTGAGTCAGGAGCCCAACCCTTTAATAGTTACAAAGAGAAAAAAAAGTATAACTTCCATGTAAGGGCTACCATGAATATAAGTGCCCATTTAATAAATTATTTTTTGAAGTGCCTTTTCCATTTTGGTAGATGAAGTTTGGAGTACTATAATTATCATTTCTGGGAAAAAATACACATCGCTGTATTTTTGTTTTTGCTACAGGTCAAGTTGTAGTTCAGGGTGGAAAGTCAACACATCCCTTTGCTCAGCTGCAGCCCACATATTTGGAGTCTCCGGTGCCCTCTTGGCGGTCGCTGTGGACCAGCGTTTATGCAGTGGGTACACAGTGGACACAAAGACGCCATAGAAATGTGAGGCCCCGCTCAGGGGCTTGCCCCAAGAGCTAGTCTGTTAGGAAGTGTGTGCGGGAGCTGAAGAAACAGTCCGGAACGGTGGGAAAGCCTTTCAGAGAAAGAGTCATGAAACAGAATCGAGGCTATGACAAGACTCCCAGAACGCCCCCGGTGTCATCATACGCCCACTCATCAATCAATGTCTTTGTAAGCAGGGGCCCGTCAGCATACCTAGAATGGAGAAGTAGCCGGTGGAGAACCTTCCATGATTCTTCTTTCTCCATAGATGGAGTTACATACTGTTCCCTCAAATTAGTCGGTTTTAAAGGAATGGATAGAACAGGAGCATTTGGCTTGCTGAGATGACTGAAGCATCCTGTGCTATCTAGGGACAATTGAGTCTATGCTTCATAATCAACCTCAACATTATCAATAGTAGTAACTTCAGTGACCACGTCTGTCTTCTGAGATAGCCTATTAGGCATTAGGTTTAAAATAACTAAGGAAAGCACCAGGACTCTAAAGCAGTGGTTCTCAACCTTCCTAATGCTGCGACCTGTTAATGCAGTTCCTCATGTTGTGGTGACCCCTCCAACCATAAAATTACTTTTGTTGCTACTTCATAAGTGTAATTTTGGTACTGTTATGAAGTGTAAATATCTGTGTGTTCTGATGGTCTTTGGTGACCCCTCTGAAAGGGTCATTCAACTCCCCAGAGGGGTCATGACCCACAGGTTAAGAATAACTGCTCTCGAGCTTGTATATAGATACTAGGCTCTACATAATACGAAATAATATATATTCTGCTACTATTCAAGCCAGTCTTGTAGAATAAGATTTCTCGTCTTAACACATGAGTGTTCTGAGGCGCTATGAAGTGTGTAATTTATATAGGGTAGCAGGAGAGAGTGGTGAATGTATGTATGTGCATATGAAGGTTGCATGTGTGTGCGCGCATGCATTCGTGTNTGTGAGTAGACTGTTGTAGTAAGTGATGGTGGCACAGTGATGGCGGCATCAAGCTGCTGGCTGCTGAGTACTGAGACGCACCAGGCACACGGCTTCTTGTAGCCTCCTTTATCTTGCTGATGACAACTCTAAGGAAACACCAACCCAGAACCATTTGGTGAAGATGACAAAACTAGTTATAAAAAGCCAAGATTTGAACCCCGTTCTTGTTTCTTAAGCCTTTGTGATGATACTGACTCCTATATAAAAATGGACTAAAAGTGGCTAAAAATAATCTCAGTTCAGTGTCAACTAAACGGTTCAGACCAACAGATTAACTTCCATGAAGTAGGAGTTAAAAAGAGAAAGAAGGAGGCAGCAAAAAAAAAAAAAATGGCCAAAATATTTTTCCAAACATCTATTTATAATTTTAGCCACATGTCTGTGTCCAGCATGTGTGAGCCTTCGTGAGAACTATCAGTTGAACAGTTCAACAGCCTGCTGCTCCTTCTTTTCTGCTGCTGTCGTCAGAGGGGACAGAATAGCAACAGCATGTTCTGTGCCACCCCTTACCTGTCCCTCATTCCTGCTGCGTGAGCCCTCCTGAGTTCTTCACTTAAATGATGTCATTTGACCCAACTCTGAAGGTCTCATAGCAACGTAAAGTAGTCTTTAAATAACTTCCAAGACTTTTTAAAAGTCCATACATCACCTCTGAGACCCAGGAACTGGTTGATAATATTACTGATAATACCTTCAATTTGATGGTGTGTGTGTGTGTGTGTGTGTGTGTGTGTGTGTGTGTGTGTGTGTTTTCACATTTTCTCTTGTACTACTAAAATTTCAGAATGTTGACAAAAACTATCACTTTGAAAGAATGTGATTGGTTGCCCCTTTCATTGAGGAAGCATGTACTAGTCTTCTTGAATGAGCTGAGGCCAAAGGCTTTGGAACCTGATTGTAGGAAATGCTCCTAGCAGCTGGCTGGAGCGTGTTCACTGAGGACACACCCACAAGCGCCGGCCCTACATTTTACAGCTGAGGAACACCAGACCCTTCCTTCCCTGTGTTTAAGATCTGGCCTTTTATTGTCCTCTTGTCAAAGCNGGGTCATCATTGTAAGAAAGGGCTGAGTTACAGCATCCAGTCCTTGGGGGACTCCAAGCATGGAAGGCAACTAGATTCACAGAATGCTGCTGCAAAATTGAGGCTTTTGTTTGTGTTCTGTAATGGATGTCGCCTCCTGGNAGAACCCATCCCGGAGAGCTCCTGGTCTCCAATGTTTACACTTCCTTGACATTTTCAAGCTGGGAGGAAGAGTGTCTTTAAGACGCTGCTGAACTGACTGTGAATTTAGTTCATTTAGACTTCCCTCAGTAGTCATTTGTCCTATTACCTAATCATTACTATTCCTTTGTGGGGTGGGGGGGGGCTAGCATATGACAAGCAAGGATGTGGTATTTACGGAAGGTGGCTTCATAAGGTAAAATTAATCATTTTAAAACCAACCTATGGTTCTTTGTACCTTTATTCCTACCTATCTTTAGTCTTTATCTTATTGCCAGAGTTTTTTTTAAAAACAGATTGTAGCATTTTGGAATTCATTATGGTGTATGAATATGTAACTATAATTGTTTGAATGGCAAATCCGTCTGGCAGTAAACTGAATACATTTTCTTGGTATGAATTAACAGATGATGCAATAAAATTTCTCTGGACTCAGCATTCTACTGCCACATGCAAACTGTGTTTAAAGTTAAGTAGAATGCACACAATTCACATTCAGGGTCTGCCTTTTCCCTGTTACCCCCAAGCCTTCCGCCCATGATCAAAAGGTGATCTCAAGTTTTACCTCCTCTCAGGGAACTGATCTCTTCAAAGAAGATTCCAGAGAAGGCTGGTTGGGTCATATTTTCTAAGAACTAAGACAGCTTTGAATTTCCTGAAGTTGTGGAACAAGGGTGGGCACAGGTGTGCTCACAACATCCATGACCACAGATTTTCATTTCCTTGGGAATCTTTTTAAAATTTTGAATTGCTGGAATAGGACACTTGCACTCTGAGCTTTTGGATTTTGTTTCCCAGGCAATTCCAATAGNAGGCAAGGGGTGAGTGACTATTCTAGTGAATCCTTGTGGAGTTTTTCAGATGCGGATTCCTTGGCCTCATTCCCAGAGTTTCTGATTCTTTACATCAGATGTGGACCTTAGGATGCTCATTTCTGGCAAGTGCCTAGGAGATGCTGGTGATGTTGGCCCTGGGGGTGAGGTGGAGGTCACTGAAGAGCACCACCTCGCATCAGCCCATCGCAAACTTTACTGTGTCCTGCTGCTGAAGTACAGCTGGAGGCTCAGTGCCCTGCCACATTCTCAGTTAATGCATTTCCAGCAGGCTCCACTTCCTAACAGTGCCGTGGCTGCTGACTCAGGGGCCCCACTTGGAGTAGCAAATCTGTAAGCTCTAGCAGGTCAGCAATACCCTGGGTTAGGAAAGCTGTGTGGTCCAGGGGCCCCTAGACATATCTTGAAGACTGGAGCTCTAAGCTGGCCAGACTAGAAGGTTGGTTGGCCCTTCAATACCCATGGTTTGCCTTGAGTGTTTGAAGGCGCCCTTGGTCAAACTCTGTATCCATAGTGAATGTCCTTGTAAGGATTTTCAGTTTGCTGAAGGAGTNGGGGTGTTTCTTAACCTGAAAAACACAAGGGGATCACCTGGGAGCTGCTGAAATAAATACACAGGCCCCCTCTCCTCCNGAGCCTTCAGANCTAATTGGTGTGAGGTGGTTTCTAGACAGTGGTGTTTTTAAAAGCTTTATGAGTGATTTTAATGCCCAGCCAGACTTTAGAAGCACTGAATTAAAATANTACACACTGTAGTTGTGTAGATGTTTTACTGTTTTCTTCTTTGTGTTCAGGCTGAGTTATGTTGCACTGTGATGCGGAGGAATTTTATTAGGCCATTGAAAACACTCTAATATGGCATCTTTAATAAACCAGTAAGGGAAGACTCTATGTAAGTTCTACTGCTGTTAAAACCCAACTTCAGAGTAAAAGAAAGAACTGGGAAAGTACAGTGGGTGTTTCTGAAGGAGCTGAAATATGAAGTATTTCTGGGACTGTGTCAACAACAGCCTAATTGTCCCCCCTCGGGGTGATGATTGTGCGGAGCAAGTCTTCACAGCAAAGCCTGCCAAAAAAGGTTATGATAAAATCATGGAATGTGAATGAAAAGAATTCACCAGTGTAACTTTTAAAGGAGTCAGCCTCCAAACTTGAAAACAGAGGGATGACATATGTGTTGCATTTGTTATAGAAGTTTTCAGAACAGAATAAGGCTGCCTGCAGGGAAGCATGATGCCCAGGGCTGTCTCTATGGCTAAGAGCAAATGAAACAGGATAACTGATGGGGACAGGACACTGATGAGCACTCCAAAGACCATGCATTCCTTACCGTTGCAAAGTCATGTTGGAGCAAAAACGTCACCACGGACTAGACATACAAATCCTAGACGAGCCAAATACGGAACTTTTGCTTTGGGCTTTATGGACTAGAGAGAACAATTGTGGACTTTGGCAGCTCAGCCACTCATCATGTGTCCTCAGCCAAGTGTCTTTGCCTCCCTGGGTCTGTCTTGTCATCTGTTGGGTAGAGATGAAAATGTAATCTCTTTCTCACCGAAGAGCGCATAGGGGGGTTGGAATGTGTACTGGCAGGCCTCACTTGCAGGAGGCCCTCAATTAGGAGAGATTTTTTTTTTCATTTTTCTGCCATTACTATGGCAACTGGATCCTTAATAAGAAATATTACCCATCAAAATGTTTGCCTTGTGAGTTATTTTGTGAGTTTTTATTGGTATTTGCTACATGTTAATTATTCTTCAGTTTAGATTTCTTCTTCGTAACTTTAAAGTGTATATTCCTACTTAGAGTCAGCTCTGTCTTGCCTTAAAGTTTGTTTGCTTGTTTTTTCTCGCTGTTCCTTAATGCTGGAACATTCTTGCCTACTATATGCATTCATATGCCTCTCTCAGTTTTCACCATCTATTCCCTCGTAGCTGGCCTAGAACTCACTGCGTAGACCAGGCTGGCCTTGAACTTACCCATCCTGACTATGTCTGTGTCCTTAGTGCTGGGATTGTAGTGCCACCATGCCCTGCTTTCTCTTTCTTGGCTACACTGAGGAACTTTGCTGGCTAATGCAATGCCTTGATATCATTGATTATACTTCAAAGCCTTTATCGCCACCTGGCACTATGCTGAGAAGCCAATTGTTTGAATGCTTCCCTCCTCTGGGGCTATAAATCCAAGAAAGCGAGGACTTTGCTCCTTCCCTGCTCAAGTCATTCAGTTAATGTTTGTCAACTGAATGAGTGAAAGACAGACACAGAGGACTTCATAGACCAGTCTGCTATCACGGGCTTTATCTCCAGGTTCTATCAAGTAGCTTGGCCCCTGTGACACCCAAGGTCAACGTCACACCTGTTCCCAGTCTTCAGAGTGTAAGGTACACCACTATGACAGTATAGTAAGCCCTTCGCCTCTTGATTTCCTACTCCGTGTCCTTATTGAAGTCTGTGATATCAAATCTAATGCTAATCTGGGGGTCTTTTGAGTTACCCTAGAAGTAACTGGAACTTCCAGAGATGTCTCAGAGCGCGGTATGTACCTGTGTTACGGGTTTAATGTCAACAGGCAGAAGGAGTCAGGCTTGGTGTTGGGGGGACCCAGCAACATTGACTCTGTAGTTGACTCTTAAAGAGTCTGATTTAAATGTCACTAGTCCGCTTTCCTGTTTTCTAGTAACTAGTGTGCAGCATTTGGCCGCTATGCAAACTGACCATGTCAAGAGATTTCGAAAAACAGAAGGAAGGCTTCNATATCAGTTGTGTGGAGCTCAACAAAACGAACAGGGATGACAAGAATCTGGCTGTGCGACTTTACCTCTCCTTTTTAAAATCTAATTTTTTCCCTCTTCCCAATCTAGTANCTGTTGATTTGCCTTTTACTTAAAACCTAGGTTTAAGCAGAAAACTCTGAAATGCATTTTCTGCCTTTTGAGTTGCGGTTTTACTCTCTCTCTTGGTATATGCTCCTGGAGAAGGCCTAGAAATAACCACTATCTAGTCATGGAGGTTCAAGT
>LZPO01098591.1:10716-20725 GCA_001675575.1 Neotoma lepida | reverse complement strand
AAGCATGGAGACACATGCCTTTAATCCCAACATAAACCATAGAGTTCTGGAGGTCTTTGCAGACAGACAGGAAGTGATGTAGCTAGGCTGAGAGAGCCAATGGGAGAACAGAACAGAAAGGAATACAGGCGTGGAGATATAGGAAGTCACTCTCTCTTTTGGAAGCAGCGGCATTGTGAGGTGAGGCTGGTAGCTGTTCCTAATTCCTATGATCTTTGTCAGACTTTCACCCTTATTCCTGACTCCATGTTTTATTTGACAACACTGTTTAGAAATTCATCTTACAATGTTCACATATGACACAACAGATCGTAACCAAAATTAGAAGGGAAAAGAAACTTAGTACACATTGAGAAAGCTAGTAAAGATCCACATANGTCCANACACACAACAGTGGGTGAGTTANGTACTTATCAATCAATAGAAAGACCAAAATAAAAATCAAGAATGAAACTTCAGAATTGAACTGCACTATAGATAAAATCCACTTAACACGTATCACACATGATTCAGAGAATATCCTATCCAACAGCTGAGAACATATATTCTTTTTGGTAGCTCATGGATTTTCCTCCAAAGAAGACCTTTTAGGAAAAGTCTTTACATTATACCCCAACGTCTTAGAAAAATAATAAAATAAACCACACTCAAAATTAGTTGACAAATTATTTTTTTAATGTTTCAGCTGAAATTAGTGACCTAGAGATGTAAAGAACAATATCAGGAATAAATGAAAGAGTGGGTTCTCTAAAAAGATACACAAGATCACCAAAAAATTCATTAAACTAAACAAAAAGAGCTAGACTAAACACTAGAGCTAAATTAATAAAATCAGAAGCGATAGGTTTATATTCCCTAATATAACTGAAATCAAAGGATCATTGGGGACACTGAAAACTTATATTCCAATAAAGAGGAAAGTCTAAAAGAAATAGATTTCTATGTACATGTGAATTGTAGTTGAACCAGGAGAAAATTAAAAACTTTAACAGGTCAATAATAAGCAAAAAGGCTTCCAAGAAGGAGAGGCCAATGCTTATAAAAATATGCTTATAAAAATATGCTTATAAAAAGAATGTTTACAAAAGAAGTGTTTGCTTATTAGTCTCCAAAAAATGGTTATTAAATTACCATAAACACAATTTTTCCATACTTCATCTTTCCCATTAGGTTGGTATTTCTTAGTGACATCTCAAATAAATTCATATTTTTTTTGGTCATTTTCAGTTACTAAAGTCTCACTTTCATATTAAGACTTCATCCTGCTCATTTTATTCTTTAGATCTTTGCCTGTATAAGTCTGTCTGTGAATGTGTGTATGTGTTCATGTGTAACTACATGTGTACACATACCATGCTACACATGTAGAGGTCAGAGGACATCAGGTGTTGGCCCTTGCCTTCAACCATGTTTGAGGCAGATATTCCTGATTCTGCTGCTGTTTACACCAAGCTCATCAGACATGAGCTGCTATGGGGTTTTCTTGTCTCTGCCTTCAATTTTGTCACAGGAATACTGACAGAGATTACTATATCTGGCTCTATGTGTGTTCTAAGAATCTAAGATCTAAGGTCCCCACATTTGTGTGGCAAGAACTTCACCCACTGAGCCATCTCCCTAGGAAGATTCTATTCATTTTAAAATCCGAAGTGGAGGTTTTTTTGCAAGCTTTATGCCAACCTGGCAAATTAACTAGTGATTATGCATCTAATAGCCAAAGTACAATGCAAGAAGGGATAGGTAATGCATGGTAACTGCATACCAGCNTCATACAAGAATAAAAACAAACACTACTACTAATCCCAACTTAGACTCAAAATGAAAAAATAAGTAAGCAAATCCAATTTCAAATTAGAATTTCAATATTCCCTGTATTATGAGGAAAACTATACAGAAACCCCAATAAAGATGAAAAAGACTTGAAGATTATCATCATATATATTAACAAGATTGAAGCTTATAGGGTATAGCTGCTATCCAACAAGAGCGAATTTCAAGTCATTCCAAGTGTGCGAGGAAAGTACTTTGAATTGAATTAAAATGAATATGTAATACATTCAAATTCATAGTATGATGTATTCAAAAATTTTTAATTATGATTGTTTTGGATAATGGACAATAAAATTNTAGAACTGCAAGTGATGGCCATGCCTGTAATGGCAGAACTCAGTAGTCAAAGGCAAAAATGAATGAAAGTTTGAAGCCATTCCGGTCTACAGGAAAGTTTCAGTCAAACCAAGACTACATACTAGTTCTCTCTCTTCCTCTCCCTCTCTCTTTCTCTCTCTCTCTCTCTCTCAAAAAAAATAAATAAATATTTATGATATAACTCTCTACTTTAAAACAATTTCAGAGTTAAACCTAAAGTAATTTAGAGAAAAATAACCAAGAGATTTAATTACTTAAATGTAGAATGAAAAATCACTAGGTAAACCAGTTGTATAAATGACTTTACCCATTGTTGTAGCAAAACACATAACAAAGGAAGCTGGAAAAATGGCTCACTGGTTAAGAGTGTGTGCTGTTCTTCTAGAGGATGGGCTATAATCCACCCATAACCACATGTGCTGCAGAATATTTGTTTACACTGTGTGAAGATGTGTCACTGTGATTGGTTTAATAAAGAGCTGAATGGTCAGTAGCTAGGCAGGAGAGAATAGGTGGGACTTCAGGACAAAGAGAGGAACTCAGGATGAATCTAGGTGTGTGGAGTTCACCAGCATACTCAGAGCAAGTGGGACATGCTGTGCTGAGGAAAGGTAAAGAGCCACGTGGCAGAACATAGATTTAAAAATATGGGTTAATTAAGTTATAAGAGNTAGTCAGAAAAAAAGCCCAAGCTAAGGCCAACCTTTCATAATTAATAAGTCTCCATTTCATTATCTGGGAGCTGGCGGCCCAAAGAAAATTCTGACTACACATGTGTAACTCCAACTCTAGGGGATCTGACATGTTCTGGTCTCTGCAGGCATGGTACTCATGTACACAAACCCACACACACACACACACACATATATATATATATATATATATATAATTTAAAATAAAAATAGAGCATGCTAATGCAGGTCAGGGGAAAGCTCACAAGGCCTTAACACTACACAAAGAACTAGAGACAATTAAGGAATGCTGAGAGCAGAAGAAATAGTCTTCTCCAAGGAAGAGCACACTCTTGGTCATCTGATAATATATTCATTAAGTCAGCCCTGATAATATATTCATAAAGTAACATTATACCAATTGAGCAGACTGTACTTGTGTATTTAGGAATGTATATATATGTTATATTATTATATATTGTTACAGATAATATATATATAACAATAATTAAAGAAAAAAAGGCCATGAATTTGAAAGAGAGCAAGCAGAGGTACATGAGAGGGTTTAGAGAGAAGAAAGGAGAGGAAGAAATTATGTAATTATATTATAATATAAAATATTATAACTTTTTCTAAAAATAAAATAAAATCTTAAAAAAAACACACACAAAGTCAACCTTAAGAAAGGAAGGCTTTATTTAGCCCACAGTTCGAGGTTACAGTCCATCATCAAAGGAAAGACATGTCAGAAGGAGTGGGAGGCATCCTTTGCCAGGAAGCAGAGAGAGCAATGCTTGTGCTCAGCTCAATTTATCCCTTTTATTCAGTCCAATAACCAGCCCGTGGGGATGGTACCACCCATTTAGGGCAGTCTTCTCACCTTCATCTTTTCAGCATTCTAGATCCTGTTAACTTGATATCAACATTAACCATCCCAGGAGTATATATCAAATATATATATAGAGAGAGATAAATATAGATATCAAATATATATATACCAAAGCAGAAAGGGGAGAAAGAAACAGACAAATATGAGAATAGAACAGAAATTAAGAGAGAAGACTGGGGAAAGAGGATACACAAAAATAAAGTATGAATATGCATGCCATAACAAAACCCATAATGAAACCCATTATTTTGTATGTTAATTTGAAAGAACTTATTAAAATAAACAAAAGATAAGGAAATAAATAAGAATAACCTATCAGCTGAAAATAAATGAATAGACTGGAACACTTTATAATGATATGAAAAAATTGGAAAAATTCTAATATGAAATTGTAGCTGGTGTGATAAGAACAAAAGTAAAGGATACAAATTATCTCNGTCAAAAATGAAAGAGAATAATTCATTGCTGCAGCATTTAGTGTGAGAAAAGATAAAAAGGAACATCATGAGCAATTTTACACCAGCAATTTCAAAACTTTATGTAAATACTCATGACTAAAGACGCTGCAGATATGAAATGAACAACAGCATCAGTCTGTGAACAGTCTCATGGTAATACACTTTAAAACCTAAGTGAAATAGAAAAGCTTCATGAAAGTCAACAAACTAACATAGGCACAGAACATCTGAACAGTTCTTATGATTTAAGAAAAGGGAATTCAAGGTGGGAAGCTTTCTCCAACAGGGAACTCAAGAGCCAGATGGATCACCTGCTGAATCGTGGCCAACATTTGACTGAGGAGTGAAATTCTCTTACAGCTCCTTCAAAAGAAAAAGAGTCTCAAGTACTTTTTAAACAAGCATTATTCCCAAACTCAAACCAGACAAAGTCATTAGCATAAAACCTTAGAGCAATATACTTCACTATAGATGCAAGTCTGCAACATTTTTAGAAAATCTAATCAAAACTATGTAAAGAAAAGCATATTGCTGACAAGTGGTATTTACACAAGAACACAAGACTGGCTCAACACTTTAATCAATATAGGTCTGGAAAGATGTCTCGGTGGCTAAGAGCACTAGCCGTTCTCCCAGAGAATGCAGGTTCAATTCCCTGCACCCACATGGTGGCTCACAATTTTTTGTAAAAGCAGCTACAGGGTATCCAATGCCTTGGTCTGGCTTCTGAAGGAAAGACACACATACTAATATATATACACATATCTAGGCAAAACACTCATGCACATAAAATACATTTTTAGAAAAGGGAGCTACATNTTTNAAAAAATCAGCTGAGTATATTTAGCCCTATCCATAAACCAAAATAGAAGTAAATATCCATCTAATAGAATCAGAAGACTATGTGATAATTCATTATAAAATATTAGTAAACTTTCAATAAGTAGAAAAGTCCTCAGCCTGACAAACCCTATTACAAGAAAAATCTATTACAAACTTTACATTTAATATGATATCAAATAACACAAATGTTCACAGCAAAAGGCAAACAAAATATGATGAACTCATACACATAGTCTAGTCAGCAATGAAAACAGAGTGCTAATAATTGCTAACATTACAGTAAGTGAAAGAAAACTACATATCGATTGCATTCATAGTAATCATAGAAGGAAGATTTGCATACAGAAAGCAGAAGGCACTGGAGCCAGGAATGACCTGCACAATGCTTTTGTGCAAAAATATTCCACATCTGTGTTGTGGTAGTGTTTGCAAAATGCAATAAATTTACTAATATTTATTGAGTTCCATATTTATAATGAAAGCTATGATTTTTTTTACTACAAAAATACTACTCAGGAAATTAAGAAAACAAAATTCTTGAAAGTAAAATCTTAGATGGAAACTAAATTGCGTCAAGAAATCAGCTCACCATGTTGGGATACATCCAAAGAAATACAGAGCATGGAAGTTTGGACAACTTTTTCTACTACTTTTCTAAAATATTAAAACTTTAAATACTTCACCCCAACACCCTATATTAGAGNATTCAAACATACATTAAAACTCTCATGAGGTCACTACTCATAGATATGACTCCTAAAACATTGGAAANAATTTTTGAAAATAATTTTCCAATCTCATTCTTATTTTTCTGTTACANTGTTTTTCACTCATCAATCTTCACCCAGTNTNGAGATAAAGTTCTAGCATTTCTCCTTTAGAAAAAGAAGACTTTGTGCTGGTCTAGCAAAGTGGCAGTAGTAGATTCTTTTATAGGGTCCATTACCTAACTAGCCCCAGGAAGCTGGCTAGGCTCCCAGGCATCTTTTTCCTGGTGTTGAGTGGGCCTTATGTACAATTTTGGTTGCCACTAATGTGAATACCATATTTTGCCGTGTTAGTAACTATTGTGTTTCATAGGTGTTGCTGCTGGGTCGGACTGTTTGTTTCCTCCCTTAGCAGCTTGCATATTTTCTAGAACCATGGAAGCTATACTACCTACCTGAAATATCTGAGTCCTGTGCCCTAAGTGTGGAGTGTCTTCCCCAGTAGGGGCTTACTTTAAACTTCTGAGAGGTAACCAAGGCTAGGTGGATAATCCATATTGTTTTGGGAGTCATTTGGACTACCCTGACCAACAATTTAAAAGGTTTCTCATGCCTGGTAAGGGGATTCTTGTTAGCCTATGGTTCTTGAGGNGTAACGTTACTTTTTAGGTTCATACAATAGATAAAATTTTATGTTTGTTGTATTAATTTCATGTATATTTACTTTGTGAAGTGATTAAAATCAAACTAATTAACATATCACCACTTCATATACCTACATGTGCTGTGGTGAAAACATTAGAAATCTATTCCTTGATCAAGTTTCAAATGCCCAGGCCATCATTACTAACTTTAATCACCCTGCTTTATAGCAGATCTCCTGATTATAGCAAATCACCCTGCTTTGACCCACTTACCTCTATTCTGAGTCTTTCTCCTGTCGCAGATTAGTAACGCCAACATCTTGGCCAGCAAACTAAGAGAATTTGAGGACATGTATGTCATACTAGCAAAGACCCTCTCATGTTGATTTTTTTTNCAACACCAAAGGACCAATTTTGGAAAGCCATACTTTCCAAATAAAGAAAAGAATGCCCAACTAGGCATTTTAAAAAACACAGCAGCTTCAATATAGNCTGTGTCATTTTCCCTTTGTCTCTCACTCTGCCCCAAACCAGCCAAAACTACAAGCACCTACAATTCCAAGGACAGAACCCAGTAGTTCTCATTCCAGGGTACCTTTTTATTAGCAGCTTTATACACACAGAAATCACCAAATGAAACTACATGACAGGAGCTTCTNCACAAACATGAATAACAATTACTTAAATGGAATTCATCAGTTCTCACCACAATCAGAGTCCTTTCCCAACCTTCTAATCACCATCAGCAACAGACTCCACTCTCCTCCCAGCTTGATTGCCCTTCTTAGTTAATCAAACACTTGCCCATCCCTCCTCAGAAACAAATTGTGGCCTGTAAATGACCTGACCAGAATCATGGGGAGTGCTTGTGAGAAACCTCGCTTCACCTTGCTCCAGGNCTGTTGGTTCTGGGTGTCCAGGAAAGGACTCCCAGGGTACACATTTTCAGTGAGTCCTTAAAACATCAGAGTTCCAGAACTATTGGAGTCTGGCTTTTCTAACTCTCCTGCTACTTCTCTAAAGTTGATTCCATGACTGTACATCAAGAAACTGGTAACCATAGGCCTGTGAGATGGCTCAGTGGGTAAAGGCTCTTGCTAAACACATGCAAATAAAATAAATGTAATNTTTTGTTGTGANGAAACTGACANCAGTCTGNTAGCTTACCTTCCTTTCCAGTACATTCTGTATAAATAATGGCAATACTCTTTTTATACCAATTTCTTTTTACTCAAAGAAATTGTGTGTTTATGTATGTGTGTGTGTTTATGTGCATGAATATATGTATATATGTATGTAGGGTATACACATGTGTGTAGGTGTGGATTGGCATACCCTGTTCACATGTAGAGGTAGTAGATCTGTCTGTTGATAGGAAATTGTTTGCTCATATTATGTTCCCAGCCAATAGTTTCAAAAAAATAAAAAAAGAAAGAAATATCTCCCTTTTTTAATTTGCAGCTAATGTCTCATGGGAAGTCACCATTAATCTGGCTGAAGTCATATGCTACCCCTGAATATCCTTGTGACTATAATTCTATGGTTATCTATATTGGGTAACATACTAATTCCCATGGAGACTGGGGAATGTACAAGTCAGTCACAAAGTACTTTACCTATGAAATACACAGGTTGTAATCACAAGAGTGCAAATGCACTTGGTCACTGCTTGAGGGCCACCTCACAAGGCTCTTTAGTTTTTTCATGCATGTGTTCTTCATAAGCCACAGTCCCTTTGAGGAAAACATGTTGTATCACTGATTTCTTCTTTATTCCTGATAGTTCCAATAAAACTTTCAAACTTTTAAATAGAAATTCAAGGAGAAAAATGAATAAATTAACTCATAAGTGTAATATAAATTCANATCATCTGTGTTCAGTTTTATAAATATATTTAATTATCTTTCTCCAAAAGAACTTGAGGAAATATTATTCAAGACAAAATATCATAGAAAAAAACTAAACAGAATCAGTCTCTAGTTTAATCCCTCATCAACTTTTGAGTTTCCTTTTTTATGTAAAAAGGGCATTTCAAATATTATAATTCTTCTGGATATATGTGAAGGTTGCAAGTACAAAACAATGCAGCTATGTAACAGTAATTACAGCACAGCTACCAGTGTCACGTGACAGCCATCTTCAGTGTTTTAAAAGCATGGATCCCAGTAGAATATTCATAATTCACTACTCATTTCTATGCCATTCTTTGAGAAGTGTCAACAGTCATGACTGCTCTGTTATACACTCTTGGTATAATTATGTATTAATTTTAAAAATGCTAGTATTATTACTAAGGAACTTAGTGGAAGTAAACACTTCCTAACCTGCTTAATACTAAGTACATCACATTAAAGCAGAATGCCAAGAATTCTAACCCTGCACAACATTCTTCCTTTTCTAATTACTTAANTGAGTCACAAATGTACTTGGAAGATGGAGGACCCATGAAAAGGAAGATGGAAAAATCCTTTATTACTCTTTATATGGAAATTAACAAGTAGAAGACCTTTGAGGTTGGACATTACATCAGTCAAGGTCCCCAGTAGGAAACTGAATTCACCCAAGTGATTCACATCAAGGCACATTGAGGAGAGATGCTTCAATGGGTAGTGTAGGGAGGGATAAGGAAATGAAGAAGAGATGGAAGAGCTTTGGTGGGAAGACATCAGAACCATGAAGGCTGAAGGAATTGTGAGCACTTGAAGACCAATGACCAAATGCTTGTTTTTATTTGTATCAATTATACAAAATGGTGGGCTTTATTGTGACATTTTTACATGCATTTAATGCTCCTTGACATATTTACCTCATTTTTCTCTTTCCCTCTGGTCCCTACAAGGGTCTCAGCTTCATGTTGTGACCTTCCAGAATGATTTGCTAATACTATCCCCATGGAAGGCAGAATTTCTACATTGGAATTTCAGAGGGGCACAAGCTGTCACAACTAACATCCATTCATATTAATATAGTCCTGTTTTTAACATTTTTATCTCCTCAAATCTGTTCCTTTGCTTGTACATTAGACTGTTGTGTAAGGTTAAATATCTGCTTTCTTTAAACCAATTTATTTATTGCCTTTTTTCTTCCTCAATAAAATAAGAATAACTTGGTGCTAAGGTAAAGAATTTAGAAAGAATATTATACTAGGAAACTTATAGAGAGCATCAAGACTAAGTATTCTGTGCCAGGGATCTCTGGGGAATATTTCATTCAGTTCCAATCATTAAACATTTGTTCAACATTGTGTGACATCCAGAAAAAGTTGCCAATAAATTACATAGGCTTGTTTGTTTGTTTGTTTGTTTGGCTTGCATTTTTCAGTTCAAAATTGTTTTATTTTTTAAATCATACACAGTATGCTGCATTCTGCACAGCTTGGCATCTTGACCCAGAGTAGGATTGCTAAAGGGAGAAAGAAAAGACAGACACACATACGGAAAAGCTGGGATCTGGGGCTTTGGGTTTGCTCTGATGGAACGCACATAACTAAGCAACAACCCAGAACCTTAGAGTGTTTGCTGTGTACAGCACAGGGGCGGGGCTCACAAAGTCTCACTAGGAGGTCCTTGTAGGGCAAAAGTCTCAGTTAGTTTTTGCGCACTCGGATCAATTGTTCCTGAATATAGTTGCACACACTGTTAACATTCTC
>LZPO01098590.1:0-11318 GCA_001675575.1 Neotoma lepida | reverse complement strand
CAGGCTCTAGCCTTTCTCTGACCCTCTGGTTCCACATCAAGTGAACATGTGCTGACACATGTTCTTGTCACCACAGTCTGAGCTGCTCAGCTCTGCCTTCGCCACCATTATGGGCTGTGATCCCTGGAACTGTGAGCCAAGATAAATCTTTCCTCTCCTAAGTCGGGTATTTTATTATCACAATGACTAGGAAAGGCTCAACACACACAAGAAGAAAGCAGGGCAGTGTGGGGGTGAGAGGAGAGAACAGCACTCCTTGGGAATCACAAGGGAGATGCAAGCCAGGAGGCTTCAGGGCAAGTACGACCAGGGCCTGAGAGCCTTTGCTTCTAGTCCTTCTGTCACAAGTCGGCTGCCTTGCATGTATCTCAAGCCATAGCTGGCTGACACTGGCCTTGGAGGGTCTCCAGGTGTTCTATTCCTTCTCAATCTTTTCTTGCAGATAGGGAAAGCCCCTTCTTTATGAGGTTGGCGGGAGAAGGGTATGAAGGGCTCACAGCAGCGAGCATACTGCACAGTGGGGCAGGCTGTCCTGAGCCATCTGGCCAGGACCCTGCAGGTTCCAAGAACGAATGCATGTGGTGAGGGCTGAGGCAAGGCTGCCTCCTGCAGGCAGAGGTTGGGTTCGCAACACTGCGTGGAGCCTTCCTTTCATTTCCCGAGAGCTCTCAGATTATTTTACCTGTCACTACAGTTTTTGTTCTGGTGACAGTGCTCCTTAGAAAAGACAGCTTATGNAAACTGCCCTTCTGGGATTGGTCATGGATGGGTCTGCAGCGTTGACACTCCTTATGAGTTTCCTCGGGAGCTTTTGAAGCGGAAGCCAGCACACTACCCTCACAGTAAAATGCCACACAGAGCTGCTGTGTACCCATTTCATCCAGGTTGAAACATCCCATCCGAGAGGAAGGCATGTTAGACTCAGGAAGCCCACAAAGCTTACAAGACTTAGGAAGCCCCTGAGGTCATACAACCACTCAATAATTGCTGGGGGAGGGGGAGTCTTTAGTGAAGTTGCCTGCAAAGTGAACAGTCAACTCTGGTGATAGCTTTTGTGATTTGTCACCCATGCTTGGGTAGGGCTTTGTGGCAATGCAGCTGCCTCAGTCACCCATGTTCCTATAAGCAATCCCTGACTCATGCATCTGTAAAGTGACCCCGATAAACTCATTGGTTCATCAAAGCTGACTTGGGTGAAATCATTTCTTTGGTCAAGTACTACTTCCCTCTCNGGGACGAACAGACTTTTATCCATGCCTTCCCAGGAAAAGCCACAGAACACATTTGGTTCTCAAAAGAAGAATGGCAAAGATGAGTTTGGAGAGTAGCTGCATGGACCCTACTGTTGGTGACAAGATATACAATTGAGGCTGTTCTGCCTGGGGGTGGCACATCTGTGGANCTAAGCCTGACATTTCTACCTTTACCCACATGGTATGGGCTGGTGTACTTTCTTGCTATAGTACCAGCTGTATGTTCTCTGGTATGGTAATGGGACATTGAACTGAGCTGAGCCACCTGAGAGTGGAGAGTCTTTGGAGAGAATCCCAGGGTGACTTTCTTCATCTAGGTGATATGGGATAGAATGCCTCCTTAATAAGTGGGGTCTGCCACTTGAGTATGGGGATGCCTCTCCAATGTATGATGGACTCCAGTAGGGCTCCTTAAGTTTTCTACCCACGACTATTCCTGCCTGAGTAAGTTTTAGATGACTGTGATTGCAACAAAATGGTGGGCGGAGAGGAAAGAACCTGGGCCAGGACCAATCAGGGAGGAGAGAGATTCCAGACAGTGATGTTCCCTGGAGCCTATAAACAGTCCAACCCAGACCCCAGGGTGAACTCCCATCTATAGAGCTCCTGCCATCTCCTTGCTGGGAGCAGTTGGTCTATTCTATGTCATTTGTTTTCTCTCTGGGGCTTCTTTGCTCCTGCCTCAATGGGTAAGTTACTTTCACCTTGCCAGCAGCCCTCAGTATCTCTGCTACCTTGTGTCAGATCCCCCAAGATAGCTTCTTTAACTCTCCAGCTGTGGCTTTGTTATCTCTGCCTCAGATCTGTAACTGTTACTTTCTGTCTGGGATGCACTTTAACTTAAGCAGTGGCCNTTTGGGCATCCTGGACTGGAGACTGTAATGGTTATTCTCTGCCTTTGCTCCTCATGATCCCTGCAACCTTTACTCTGGGGTTTGTGTGGAAGGAGTCCCTGCTTTCTTGTTCCCTGCCTTGTAGATCTCTGGTTGTCACACCCTGTCAGTGATTCCCTGCTTCTCTCTGTTACTTCACTTTCTTGTCTGAAGGGGTCTTCTTCCAGGATGTAAAATTCTTTGTCTACCCTGCTGAATGAACTCAGTGGTCCCTCTATATAGCTCTCCTCACCCAAGATCTTTGTAACACTGGAGTATATCTTTATATAAAATAGGAAAAGTATAAAAGATTTATTGATAATAGGCCATGGGNAAATTTATTTTAAAACAATTTTTCAGCTTGCATATGGTTTGATTATTAAGGACAAAAGCAAAGCTCTATACTAATGGTATTAATGAGCTTGTTTACTTTTATATAAAGGATCTTTCCTGAATGTTTGATATTACAGGACATAAAATGTCTTCAATGATTTTCATGGTTGATGGCTATTTTGATTTTATAATTATCAATGCTGAGAATGTTTTTTTCAGATAAATACACTCATGTTCTAAGCACAAGTTAAAATTCATTTAACAATTTCTTATGAAACTCTAGTCATTAACTTCAACAGCAATTGTGAAAAACCAAACTGTCTGACAATGCAATACAAAGCTATACTAATTTGACACATGCTGAGGAATTACGGTAGGAAAATATTGTTTGTTTCCTGTAATTAAATCATTATGTTTCTATAGGAGCAGAAAACTTGTATGTGCATTAAAAGCACCACAATTCATAACATACAATAGTCTCAAACCTGAGACAAGGTATTTCAGGCAGTGTTCACTGGCGTTGCCTGGTATGGCAGCATGCACAGTGTGAAGTTCTCATGTTGTGGGTCCAGATCTCAAGTCTACACTTAAGTCATGCNATACCATGTGAGCTTTGCCAGATACAGGTACGATTCATTGCACATTTGATATTGAGTTCATTTTTGGTTGTTGTATATTCAGGAATTTTTTTATTATCAGTATTTTTCACAATCCCCACATTTAGTTATGCATCCCCATATGAGGTCACATTCCATCTCAAAGAGCTGTGGAGTAGAGATTATATTGTAACCCATGAAATAAGCACACGTGGAATGGAATTGTAAACAGCCTATGGTGACAGTTATATGGTCTTCATTGTGGGCGATAAGACTTAGCACTAACACTGAGCTGTCTTCTTTGTAGAAACTTTCTCACCTAAGGGAGGAATTACAATGATAAAAAACAAAACAAAACAAGACACAACAAAAACAAATACCAAAACCCAAGAACCATGCAGAAGCTTTCATCCACATTAGCTTCTGAACTGGCAGGAAAAGTGAAGAAAAGTGGNTGGGGTGTTGGCTTACCATTTCTTCCAGTTGGCAGGATAGAAGGAGAANATAGTGGTTAAAGAGCCGTTCCTGGGATTCAGAAACTTTGAACCCAAAAGAAATATCAGACAATGAGGAGGAGACAGTGAGGTAGTGATAGAAGATACCACTCATGCCTGACTTTAAGTGCAGGGAGAGAGAGAAAATCCATGATCCAGCAAGTACACAGGGCCTTAGCCATGGTCCAGCACTGTAAATAATTAGACAATAATCTTATTACTTAGGTGTGACAGCAGTGCTAACATGGATCTCTTTGTACTGCTTCACAATTTTAGATAGAAGGTTCATTTTACTGTAGAACTTACCTTCAACGTGGGATTATGTCTTCTTTCCTTAAACTAGTATATGTCTCTTGTCATGGCAAGGTAGTACTGTGGGGTTTCTATGGCACATCCTGATGGTAGAACCACAGTTCTTGCTCCCGGGGGGAAAATTAAATAAGCTTACCTGAATATAGCATTGCAATGCCATGACAATGGCCCTGACAGCCAAGATGTTACCCAGTGACTGAGGGGCAAGGGGTAGTACAAATAGCATGAATGCTCTAGACAGGGAGGTTCGTGGTAGGATGGCACTGGATGGTAAAAGATCGCATCACAGTACTCAGAAAATTGCTCAATTAAAAACGTATCAACTAGAAAGCTGAGGATATGATTCAGTAACTTACTGTGAAAGCTGTGAGTTCAGAACCTCAACACACATGTGACAAGTCATANGTGGTGGCATGTGCCTATAGTCCCAGCACTGGGAAGGCAGAGATAAATAAATCCTTGGAGCTCAGTGGCCAACTAGTGTAGTCTAATTNGTGAGTTTAAGNTTATGTGAGAGACCCTGCCTGTNGCAGGGTTTCTATTGTTGTGACAAAACACCATGATCAAAAGCAACTTGGGGAGAAAAAGGTTTATTTCGTCTTACAACTACTCTCAGGTCANACTCTACAACTCAGGGAAGTCNTGGCAAGAACTCAAGACAGGAATGTGGAGGTAAGNGCTGAAGCAGGGGCCATGGAGGAATGCTGCTTATTGACTTGCTCCTCACNTCTTTCTCACCTTGCTTTCTTACAATACCTTGACTACTTGCCCTGGGTGGCACTGCCCAGAGTGGGCTGGGCCCTCCTATACTAATCAGTAATCAAGAAAATTATCCACAGACTTGCCCATAGGCCAATCTGATGGAGACGTTTTCTCAATTNATGTTGCCTCTTCCCANATGACCCTAACGTGTCAAGTTAACAAAAATCCAGCCAGCACAGTTTCAAAATTAAGTCAGAGAACTTGAAGAAGATACCTGATGTTGACCTTTGGCCTGCACAGACCTGCTCACATACAGGTATGCACAATCATGTATGCGTGTGTGCATCCTCACACTCAGGAGCACACATATATGCACATATACATACAGACCTTAAAAATTGTTTATGTCGAGAACTTTGCATTTAATGCTTTTATTCCACTCAATATATTTCTGACCACAAGTCCTTGAAATCTAGGGGGCCTAAAAGGACCACTATGTAACAATGTCACTCTACCAACTTCAGCAGCCAATGGTACAGGTGTATACATCTGTTGATAGAAGCCATATTTCCTTGAACTTTTGGCTCAGACTCAATGCACCAGGGACTGGGAGGTTGTCACTGCTGAGCTAG
The DNA here is from genome assembly GCA_001675575.1 of Neotoma lepida. Taxonomy (NCBI): domain Eukaryota; kingdom Metazoa; phylum Chordata; class Mammalia; order Rodentia; family Cricetidae; genus Neotoma; species Neotoma lepida. Next base: position 6,124 of record LZPO01098590.1, on the reverse strand, counting down.
TGAGAGCCAGAGGGACCACATGTAGAATTAAGACATGAGACATGAAGAGCAGGCAGATGCACCTCTGTCTTAAGGGGCTAAGATCCTGTAGCCTGAATTTTAGAACAGCAGTCTGGCTGTCCCTGTGTGAAAGTATAAAAAAGTACTCAAGATTTCATAATTTATAAAAGACTAAATTTGCTCCTTACAGAGCTGGAGGGTAGAAGTCCAAGAACTTGGCATTTCGATCTGGTGAGGTCTTTTGTTGTATCCCCACATGGTGGGAGGGGCAGGGAGGAGACAGTGAACCCAGTCCTGCTGTACCTTCCTATTGTGACATTAATCCAGCATGAAGATGAGNATCTCATAACCTGCTGGTCACTGGGTGGGCCTTGCCTCATAATACTGCCCCACTAGGGAGCAATTTTCAGCATGTGAATCTTGAGGGGGGGGTGGGCACACTTAGACCACAGGGAACTCTGTCAGCCTAGCATGTCTTAGAGCAGAGTGAGGGGAAGGCATGGCAAAGGTTTCTCTTTCAGAGTGCCTATCATTTTCTGGCATTGAGTCAAAGCCAGATTTTATAAAGATAATAATGTTTTCTATAGGAGAAGCTGTGAAGTCAACACTATCCAGACCAGGAAATATGAGACTTGACCATACATGTGCAAAGTCCTCTGGACAGATCACAGCAGGCACAGTGAACAGTACTTGGGGGCAGTCTCATCTATGACTGGCCTAGTTCTTCTCTGTGGCTTTGTAGCATGTGGCCATAGGGCAGGCCAAGGCTTCTTATGTCTACTGAGTCACCCAGGCTGCTAGAATGACGATACCTTGGAGTAGAGGCTGGGGATGAAGCAGTGGGAGATGCAATTTCCACCCTACATGATGTACTCACGCTCTACCCAAGGATACAGTGTGTTATGCAGAATTAAAATCCCACATCTCATAGAGGGGCATTAAAGTCAACCAGTTGGTATGCAGACATATGGGGGTGGAGGTTGCTTTGTGGATTCTGGTAATTAAAACGATAATCATTTGGAATATCTGCCAAAGGTCTAACTCTAAGTTCGCCCAGGAGGCAACGAGTCGACGTCCTTTTTACGACATCCCCCAGCACCCACGGATGCCGTGGCATTTAAACCTCTGACAGCTTGTCTATAGGAAACCCCACTGGTGAAAGATTTATAACTCAACCATAAAAATCCACTCTGAGCTTAAGGTTGGCATGTGAGAACCCAGCTCAGGAGTGAATTAATTAATGAATTTGTCCTTTCCTTCATCAATTTGACTGACACCTTCAAACATACCCCTCGAGATGTGATCTCAACAGATCTCATAAAGCAAGAAACTTTAGGCCTGGCCAATGCCTGTGATGAGAACACACTCACAGGAACCACCAACACTGTAGGGAAATGTGGGTGGGAAGTCGAGTCTCTTTAGGACCCTGGAAGAGCTGGGTAGTACGACGGCAGGAGCTCCTTTCCNTGCCTGGTATGACCCTCCACCATCAGCTGTCTCTGAGAGTGGGAATATTTCCCAAGAGNGACCCAACAGACACCCCACCTATCCTTATGCCCACAGCGCCCTCTCATAAAACTCTGGTCAGTGATGAAGACACTGGAACCAATGGCTTTTCTGGTCACATGGTTGAAATGGGTGACACTGTCATGCACCTCAGTGCTGTTGAACTGCCTAGGGAAAACCAGAAATGGAAAACCATTCAGAGGTGTGTGTTGGAGAACCCTGGGGGGTCTTTGGGGNCTCTGGGGTGGTGACTGATGCATGTCTGCACACATTCATGTGACTTGCCTGAGAGATGAGATGGGAGAGAAAGGGCACCTGTTTCAGAATCCTTTTTACTTTCTCTTTCAGTAGAGGTGNAATCAGAATAGCGTTGCAGTCCAAAGGCAGGTGCCCACTAGGGCATAGATCTGGGCACAGAGCCACTGTTTTCACNGCTTGGAACCCCTGAGCTCTGAGGCCCCAGCTTGTCTGCAGCTCCCAAAAGACAGTCTCCATCAGTACAGGGGGTTTTCTGCTTAACGTACCTGGCAAAGCCAAGCCCTCTAACCTTGACCACCTCCTCTGTCCTTGTTTTCCCTAATCTTATTTTACTTGAGGGGTATTTGAGCGGTAGTGGTGGGGGTGATGGGAAGGTGGTGGTGGGGCCATTAAACTTTAAGAAGCTGGACACCTATCATAACCAAGAATTTGGTCATGATGGTGATGGCAGTTTTCTCCCGTTGAGGACAAACAGACAAGATGGAGAAAGGTTTCCTCATTCTCATCATGGTACAGACAAGGCTTCACACTCCTGGGAAGTCTGACACATTGTAGAAATTTTGGCTCAGTTATTCACTTCACACCACAAGGTCCCATGTACGTCTGAGGCCTTTCTGACCTTGGAAGCAGGAGCACAGATGACCTGTCCATGGTCAGAGAGCTGTCCTGCCTTCCTACTCTGCAGAGGGTAGCTTCTCCTGCATGTCACCAAGGTTTGCATGGCGTGAGAAAGGCCGTGTGCCTGTCTTACCCTGAGGCTTGTAATGAACAGTGTGTAGGAGGGCTGGTCTCATATGATATCAGCACAGTTGCTTTATCACGTGACTGTCAGGGACTCTTCTGGGCATCAACCAACGCTGTCTGTGGGACCCTGGTGACACCCATGTCCACCTGGACAGGTATCTCACTCTTCTTCTCCCTCCCCTCCTCCCCCCATGTCTCTCATTTGTTCTAAGAGGGGCCTCCCTCCTCAACCCTGAGAAGGCANGATCAGGACCAATCTTCNTCTCCAGGAACCCTAGCTTGTCATCTCCCAGTGGATGGGGTGGTTTGGGATTCCCTCTCTTCCGTGGGCATCCTTGAAGATGTTGTTGCCCGCCTTCTAGGTAAATGCCAAGTACGTGTCTGCTGGCTCAGTAGTTTCTGGCCACTGTTCTAAGAGAAGGCCTTGTACTTCACCTGCCCTTCTGGAAGCTACAGAGATGGCCCAGTACCTTCTTTCCCATCCTACCAGTACACTCTATTAAATTCTTCCTGGATTATTTCATGGAAAATGAAAGGCGCCTGCCCCTCCCCCACTGGCATGTTTCTCTCTTGGCTAATTATGAGTGAAACCCATTAACAAAAAAAGAAGAGTACATTTCATTTGAAAACAAGTACTACTTTGTAAAAAGGAAATATTTCTATTAATCTTTTAAAGGATTTTTTTCTAGATACCACCTTATTTCTATCTTTTTAACAAAATACATACAGCCTTCTTTTTTCTATGTTTATTCATGACCAGTTGAAGTGTGCCACAGAAATAAAATACAGTCATGTTTAGGACCCTCCCCCATAACCCATTAGTCTAAGAAATTGTCTGAAAAACAGCGCGCCATTATTTTAGAGTTAAACAGTTAAGCGTTTTTATACAGGAGCATCAAAACCAGATATGCTTCAGACACCAAACCTTTTTTTAATGGCTTTCAGATAAAACAATTTATTTATGCAATTAACAACAACATGCAATTTCTAATAATTAGCAGATAATAGTTATCTCCAAAGTACTTTATAAAATTGCCTTTGAACTGCATTCGTTCTGTGGGGAATCACTGAAAATTGGACTATAAAATTACCAGAAAATGCAGTGCATTAACAAGAATTTTCTGTATCAGTTTCTCTTCAAATTTATGAGCTCGAATATTTGTAAACATTGGGTTTCATAGATGGAAACCTGTCACCCCACCTTCCTTTTAAGGGAAAAAACACATTGTGCTGTTACAGGATTCCTATTTGATTTTGACTTTGCCATCTCTTCCTGTTTTCTTCCTCCCCAGTAAGAAGATATTATATTGCTATTATTTCTTCTTTGAAAATTAAGAAATAATTACTAATACACCATTTTATGGGTGTACATCAATCTTTTCTAATTCTCTTTCATAAACAATGTTCTACATTCAGCAATTGTAAAATGTTCCTATTAAACTGAACTATCTTTGAAGAAATAACAATAAAAATTATTAAAGGGCCGTATTAATGAGAATCCAGAGGACTTTGGGCAGCAAATGTGTTTGGGGCCACTTCCTCATCTGGGAGAAGAAATTCCTGTTGTGTTAAGTCACAGAGGGTTAGGGTACACTGCAGTGTCTGAGAATGTCACATCAAAGATGTCTTTCTTCCTTGTCTCTCTTGTTTACACAGAACAGTGTCTGTTTGAGTACCACAGTGCCAATCCAAACATAAATCAGGTGCCTTTTTACGGAGCATCTATCACCAGGATGTCTCACCATCATCTCAGAAACCTGGCCAAAAGCCCAAAGGGCTGATGCAGCAGAGACCCATCAGCCTGGAAGCATAAGGCACCCTGCTCCTCTCCTGTGACAACTGATGCTGCTCTCGCCGACTTACCAGGACAGTTCCCTTCTCTGCATGAAGTGATGATGTGGGCATTGCTATAGAAGAGAGAAACACGCAAGAAGTCCTCAAGCTGCATTCCCTGCCTGTCTGACACAGGTGTCTCTGGTAGAAATGGTTCATGGGATGAAGAGGTATGTGTGCTCCATGTTCTGCCCTGCCCCTGCCACCTTCTAGGGCATGCAAGTCTTCCTAAAGTGCAGGAGCCTTTCAGCCTTCCGTGGGCAAAGGGCAGCCATGTCTAGGGACTGTATCTGTTGTGAGGATGTACCGCTAAGATGCATCTTCTCCGCACGTAGGTATCATTGCCCAAAGATGAGGCCTGGGACTCAGTGAGGTNAGGAAAAGCTGCTGGTCACCTCTTGCTACATATACAGTGGCCATGGACAGAAGGCTAGTCAAGGGTCAGTGTTTTAGTTAGTGTTTTATTGCTGTGAAGAGATGCCATGACCATGGCAACCCTTATAAAAGAAAGCATTTAATTGGGGCTTGCTTACATTCAGAGGTTTAGTTCATTATTGTCATGGTGGGAAGCAGGCAGCATGCAGGCAGACATGATGCTGGAGAGATAGATGAGAATTCTACATCTGGATCTGCAGGCAGCAGGCAAAGAGAGACACTGGGCCTGGTTTGAGCATTTGAAACCCTAAAGCCCACCTCCAGTGACACACTTCCTCCAACAGGGCCAACAAGGTCTACTCTAACAGGTCTANACCTCCTAATAGTGCCACTCCTTGGTAACCAATCATTCAAATATAAGAGCTTATGGGGGGCCTTTCTTATTCAAACCATCACAGTCAGACACCCTTCCTGAAGTATGCATGTCATGGACAGAGGGTGAATGGGCATTGCTTCTTGGGTCTTTTGGTGATGGTCTTGTTCACAGGCTGGATTCAGGTTTTGGCACTTTCCCCTTCTGTGTGCTGACCCCAAAGGATCTCCTCCACATGGGCCCAGGGATCACAGCAGAGACACCTAGGAGTAAGTAAGGCTAGGCTAAGTAATGGCTCTACATACTTCCTGCTGCTCTGGTGACCTGAGCTAGCTATTCTTTTAACTGTCTCTCTTACAGTGGAGTCAGTAGTGTCCCTCTAATACCTCAGGACCTGAAGAAATGATCTGATACATAAATATGGCTCTTACATATGTAATCAGCTAAGAAGAAGTGGTACCAGAGCAGAGTTGTCCCTAATCCATTCTTATAAGATGATAACAATAGTAGGACATAGACACACAGGCAGAGAGAAGCCATGATGGGGGCTTAGAGCATAGAGCACATTGGGGAGAGTAATAACTATACCCAAGTATGCCAAGGATCATGGGAATTTGCCAGACCTGGAAGAGGCAGAAGGATCCTGCCCTAGAGCCCCAGGGGCATGGCTCTGTCCACACCTGGAGCTGGAACTTCCAGACTGGAGAGCTGTGGAAGAAACACTCTTGTTGTGGAGGCTGCTACTATTAGAATGGGACCAACAGTTAAGGAGCCTCCATGGGACTGACCTAGGCCCTCAACATGTGTGTGACAGCTGTGTAGCTTGGTCTCTTTGTAAGGTTCCTAGCAGTGAGATCGGACCTGTCCCTAGTGCTTAGCTGGCTTTGGGGAACCTGTTCCNCATGCTGGATTACTTTGTCTAGCCTTGATGCAAGGGGAGGAGCTTGGTCCTACCTCAACTTGGTGTGCCATGCTTTGTTCAAGCCCATGGGAGGCCTGCCTTTTTCTGAATGGAGATGGGGGAGGAGTGGAAGG
>LZPO01098585.1:2235-15587 GCA_001675575.1 Neotoma lepida | reverse complement strand
GTTAGCCATTCTTCACTTCCTGCCTGTCAAATAGTTGCCATCTATATTGTGATCACCCTTGGCATATCAGCTCTTAAATAATAAATGACCTTATGTTGAAATAGTATTGTTATACTGTTTGCTACCTGAGCTCTTCAAGGCAAAAAGACATTCATGTACATACCCTAAATGTGTGTATAAATACGCTCCTCATGTCCCTGCCCCTCTATGCAGACTCTCCCCCAGCTACAGCATGGAACTNCACCAGTACAAAATTCTCCCTTTGTCTTCAGTCAATTTAAGCCCTAAATTTAAGACTGAAAGTTCTTTTGGTGAACCTAGGCCCTATGTGTAGGCTACAAACTCCTCTGGTGAACCTCAGCACAGTGGATGGGCTGCTGATTCCTCCCATTGGGATTTATATTGTGATTAATATCTGAACCTCTAGAGACCTATAAAGATAGATTCCACAATGGGGCAACTTTNGAAGTCTTGGGTTTTGATTTTGTACGTATTCACATATACTTTCCCTTATTCTAAAAATTAAAGCAAAGATGATGCTTGTTGACCTGCTTTTGCCAAATTGGTTCAATAAGAATCAAAAGTCTATCTTCCTATCAAATGTAGATATATTCTGTTTTAATCTCATTATTGTGTAAGCATGCTTCAAAACATCATACTCTATCCCATTAATATATACTGTTAACTATGTGTTCATAAAGAACAGATATTTGCAAATGCAACTATACATACATAATTATATAATATATTATATCCCTGTATGTTGCTATGGTTAATTTAACTCTATGTGAAATTTTTTACATTTATATTTATTTATATGTGTATGTGCGTGTGTGTGTGTGTGTGTGTGTGTGTGTGTGTGTGTGTGTGTGTGTAGATCAGAGGAGAACTTTAGTGAGTCAGTTGTCTCCTTCCACTGACTCTCAAAGAATTGAATTCAGATCTGAGGTTGTCAGTCTTGGCAGCAAGCACCTTTACCAGTTGAGCCATCTCACCAGGCCCTTGACTCTATATTCAATGCCTCCAAGAATTATTANTGTCATAGGAACCCTTGTTGGCATATATATAAAATTTGTGAAGCATGTAGTATCAAGCAGAGGGTGCTTGCTAGCATCTAAACTTTTTTTGAGAACAGAAGAAGAAAAAAAGCCACCATGTTTTTACCGCTTTCTTCTGATGACCATTTTGATATGTAAGCTGGCATTCTGTTCTAGGACCAAGGCATGCCCAGAGCTGTGCCCTCCTCACAATCAGTGTCTACACCATGTGCTTTCAAAAAGTGCATTTTTCTCTGCCCAGTCCTGGTGAACACCATTAGAGCCCAGTGTACAACTCAATACATACTATCTCCTCTTCACTGCTAGTCCAGCAGCTGACTTACTGAAAAGCTCTCCTCTTTATGTTAACTTTCCATTAATCTTATGATGCTATGTGCCCATGAACCTGCAATATCTTCTTAGGAAGTAGACTGTAGGTAATTCATCATTTATGTGTGGTGTGCTTACTGTTTGAGCATATCTGGATTATTTTACTGCCTTTTAATAGTAACCCAGTGGCTCTGTGAAGGGGGTGTTCTCACCATCTCCATTTCACAGATGAGGAACTCCAGGCACAGAAACTGCAAAAGTAACTACATGTTGCTACCATCATGCATGTTCAGATACCACGTCCCGGCACCACAAGTATGTCCAAGCACATCTAAATTTTGAGTCCCACTCCTTGAGAAAACAGATCTTAACAGGTCTTTCTCTGAAAGTTTGGTTATGTTGATTTCTGGTATGGAAAAACCAGAAAAGTAGTGTCTTAGTTAGAGTTACTATTGCTGTGAAGAGAAACCATGACCATGGCAACTCTTATAAAGGAAAGCATTTAATTGGGGCTGGCTTATGGTTTAAGAGGTTTAGTCCATTATCCTCATGGCAGGAAACATAGCAGTGTTCAGGCAAACATGATACTGAAGAAGGAGCTGAGAGTCCTACATCTTGACCTAAAGTCAACAGGAAGTGAACTGAACTAAGAGTAGCTTGAGCAAAGGAGATCTCAAAGCCCCACCCCATAGTGACACACTTTCTTCAACAAGGCCACACCTCCTAATAGTGCCCCTCCCTATGGGTCAAGCATTCAAATACATGCATCTATGGGGCCATTCCTACTGAAACCACCTCAGGTAGGAATCATAATAGAGGACCAACATTTTCACTTCAGAGCAAGTAAGTTGTGCTCCCTCAGACAGACTCCTGACCATGGAGCTGTATCTGGTTAATTTGCTGCTTTATTAGAGACTCATCTTCAGCTCTTAGTAGGCTATTCACAGCCAGGTATGTATACTTACTAATTCCTAGGAGAACCCCACAGATGAAGGGTAGTTATGAATAACTAATAACTTTCTGCTAAGAAGGTCACTCATTGGAGTTTACCTTTTTGCTTGTGCTTTGACAAGAATGCTAGTGTTCCAGCCAGGGGAAGGAAAATGGGCAGCAAAGAACAGGGCTGCATTTGTGACTGACTTGAGAGTGACTGAAGGGTGATTGCAAGGCACTAGTTGACTTTTTGACTCCATAAGGTCCTTCAAAACATTGTTCTCAGAATGAAACAAGGGAAGAGATGTGAGAGGCTGCTGTACTGTGTACTGTGCTGTTCCACACTGTGAGAGTGGGGTACCACTGTGCACATTCAGGTTGTTAAAGAGCTGCACCTTTTGGTCATNTTTTTCATGACNTAGATTTTTTTGTTCTTTCTGGCACCACTTTGTATTCTCAGAAGAGGTTTAAAACAGACTTGCTTAATGTGTTGCCCTCATATTTGCTCTCTGGAATTTTGTAGCATATATGATCCCCCGTCCTNATCTCTTCCTCCTCATCCTTCCTTTTTACTTCTTTCTGGTCTTTTGAACACTGCCTCTTATACTCACATATCCTGAAGTCAGCTGGCTTTCTTTATTGTCTGATCATGTGTCTTTCCCACTGTATATACTCAAAATGTATTATCAGTAACTAAGTTGAAATTTAAGAAAGTATTAATAAAAAAGGAAAGAAAGAAGAGAACTCTGGATCCTCTCATCTTCAGCATTGAAAAAGTACATATTGAGCCTATTTAAGTATGAAACTTTCTGTATTCAAGTAAACAAAACCAAGAGGTCTCAGCTGGTTAACTATTGAAGTTTCTTCTACTAATGTCACCAAGGAGAATAGAAAACTTTGTGAGGAAGAAGGAATACAGATTAATTTTGAAGCACTCAAATATCTTTTCTCTTGCTTTATTTGATTTTACATCTTTTTTTTTTTAATAATTGTGAAACACAGTGAACAACTAAGCAGTTCTCCCATGGAACCCTGTAAAAGCTGTTCCCAATACCCTGTGTAAGCATAGATCAGTACCCGCTGATGCTGCCTTCGAGTCACAGTCATCAGCCCATTTTTGAGTATTTGTTCACCAGCACTTATATGTGTAGATCTGAAGGAAAGTACTGTCTCAGATTTGTTAAAATGATGAATGTTTTCCTTACCATCTCTCTCAGGAAATGGCAAAAATTCTCAACCACCCCAGAGTCTACGCTTTTCTCCACATCCCAGTGCAGTCTGCCTCTGACAGCGTGCTCATGGACATGAAGAGAGAGTACTGCGTGGCCGACTTCAAAAGAGTTGTGGATTTTCTCAAGGAGAAGTAAGTCTGTTAGCACTTTGAAAAATAACCATTTCTTTCTTTCTTCCTGAGGTGTGTGGCAGCAGGGCATTTACTACAACCTTGCTGTTAAGATGCAAGGCAAAGGGCGAGAATCCGGAAGCTCTCAAAGCCTGCAGTTGCCTTGGGGTCCTTGATGTGGTTTCTTCTCTCCCCTTCCATGTGTGCACAAAGCACTGTTGATTTGTGTAAGCTTGCCCACCTTCCTATGGNAGTTCGAATTGTGATTATTTTCATACCTGACCTGCTGGCTAAACACTGCCCTCCCTTTGCTGGTCTTTAAATCTCCTTTCATGTGGCCTTTTGAAGTTGTGAGTTGGCTTGGACATGGAGGAAGGGACCAAGTCTGTCACTACAGAGTGGATCATTTTCTCCTGACTAGCGTTTTCACAGTGTCTGGAATCTCCTTGCTCTTACACACTGATCCCTGTAGTTAACTTGAGTACTTGCAGTTTACTGGGAGGCTGGAGGATTTGATTTTCTTCAATTCAAATTGCTGTTGACCAAAATTAAGGCATATTTACACAATCTCAGACATGAATGATAATTTTGTTTCCACAGAAAAACACTTGCAGCCCATAATTATGGTCTTCAAAATCTCCCGTCCAAACATGGAATGCATTCTATGATTAGACAAGGCAGGAAACAGAGGTGCTGGCCATGGTCACCCAGACCCTCCTCAAATCTAGGGTGCCATCATCACATCTGAGAGTGTATCATTTATCTTGGCACATTTCTGGTGTGGTTTTCTGTACTGTCCGTAGTTTATGTTTTACCCCCACTGTTGTTGTTTCCGTCTTGTTGTTCATAATTATGTGGGCTTACATCATGCCGATGTCCTACATGGGCATGATTGCTTTCTACAAATTGTCAGCAATTATTTTTTCCACCTTTAATTACTCACTAATTTTTATGGCACACACTGTTACAGATCTTCTCTTATTTCCTCTTCTCATCTTTCTTTAACATGTCCTTTAATTTTTTCCACCTCTAGNCATGTCTTAATTATTCTGATCACCAAGAATAAAGACATTCAAGGTACATTCAGACAAATAAGGCTAATTGTTCAAATATTNAAATCAGAAATAGGAAGAAATTGAATTGTATAATTCTAGCATTGTCTGTCTTTAAAGTAACACAAAATCTTTGCTAATCCCTTCTATCTCCTATACTCTTTGATCTTGAGTAGAACTGGCCCAAGCTAAATAATGTGGATTTTTATGCCAAATATATGCCATTCTGTGCGTTTGTGGTTCCTTATGTAGGTAAATTTGTCTCATGTAATAAACTCCTTCCAAGCATTATGACACTGGAGGTTTTCCAAATACNAAGTGAATTGTTACTCCTTTGAAATTTCTTACCTTTCATGTCTTAAAGTGGCAGCAAAGAGTGTCCACATTTCATACATGTTACACAATATTTTGCCAGTGTAGACAAACATCCCCTTGTGCAGAATAAAGCAGAATCCCATTCAAGTACTTTGTTGGGTTACTGTGATGAAATGAGACTGAGGACTCAACACCTCTGCTCTGCCTCAGTTTGTGTAAGTGCTGATCAGTCGTTTGGGAAATTACTGTGGTAACTAAACTGGGCAATGGTTTCACAGCACATTCCAGCCTTTTGTGGTGCTGTGAAGATTTACCTGTTGAATGTGTTGCATCTTGAACATCTTCAGCAGCCTGCATGTGTAAAGGTCAAATGGGAGTCACATCAAGATGTTAGAAAGTCATCCCTTGCCAATTTTCATAGACTAAATTCTGAATTGTTTCCTTGTAGTCTCATTTATCTGTGGCATTTCTGTAGTTTCCCAAGGTATATTTGACTAGTTCAATATCTTTGAACCAAGGGCTCTCACAGGGTCCTTTAGTGTTCCCAGCATCACAGATGCCAGAGGTCCCTGGAGAATCTAGGTTCTAAGGATGCCTAGAGAATAGACTCCACCTCACACATATGCATCCATAATTTCAGCTTCGATGGCTGCAAGAAGGGAGTGTAAAGTATGATGATAGCCACTCTACATCTAAGGGGATTTTTAAATTGACTAAGCATTGTCCTCATACAGCAAGGACAGAAGTAAACCTGATATAGTGAACTTCACAGTTAGATAATCAGTAGAATTCAATGGAAAGCTGTATGACAAAGCCAGTAAGGTAACTGGGAAAATCTCAGGTACCCTATAAAGTCATTGTCACTGTGAACAAAGTTATTATGGGCAGTTGGAAATAGATGGAATATTTATACTGGTTGTTATTACTCATTTTATAATTCCTTACCCCATTAAAAGCTAGCATGGTTTTATGCAAGATAGATTTGTGCTTCTGTTATAAATACAGAAGTCCCAGGGATTGCTCTAAGACCAATAATATTGTTTTGTCTGGCATTTATTAATGTTTAGTATGACGTTTTCATTCTTAGAGAGCTTCACACATCCTGGTTTGTGTCCAGCAGTTGATTACTAGATGATCCTCATGTAAACTGGTGTATTTGGTATTTTCATCTTCTCTTTGCTTTATTTCCCTTATTTTTATTAACTTTGTTATTTGACAATAAAATGTATATAAGTGTGTTCTTTCTCATATATATGTGTGTATATATATACATACATGTATATATACATACATGTATATATATATACATACATGTGTATATAATATATATGTTTTCCCCTAAAATCTTTGGAGCCTTTTGTAATGAATCTTTAACAAAGAGGAGTCACTTGTTTTCTTCCTTCAACATTGTGGGGCGCACAGATCTTTACGCTGGGAATGAGGGCCGAAGCATTTCCCAATCTGTCTCCTCAAAAAGCTAACCTTACCACAACCTCCAGCATTAAGTCTGAAATTCACAGAGTTAGGGAGTTTACCTGAAGCTGCAGGCTTTTAAGTTACAAATTCAAAGGTCTTTATTGAGCCCTGTTTCTCACACAGTAGAGTGGAGGCGAACTCTTTTTAATTAATTTTCTTTTACAGTTGAAAGTGGTCCATGTTTTAGCTGGGAGCAATCTAAGTTTACCTGTGAGCCAACTCGTAGCTGATTCATTATTCTCTTCAGTTGTTTGAAAGTTGGCAGCTATTATCATAACAGCAGCTGGATTGAAGATAACCTGGTGGGGTTGGCACATGTTGAGGCATATGGGAATTTATTAAATCATGCAGCCTTTGCAAAAAAAAAAGAGAGAGAGAGAGACTAACTGACTTGATATGCTCATTTAAAACAGCTGGCCACAAGCAGAGAGTCATATGACTTGAAGTCTACTCAGATTTATTAGCCCAGCAGATGCTTTTATTGAAATGAATTGATGGTTTCTTGAAATGCGTTGTGGGCTTTGGGGGAACCCGAAGAGAACTCTTGAACAAAGCAATACATGCAGTTCTGTGTTTTTAAAGTCTACTTTTATATTTTTAATAGGTATATCATACATTTTACTTCTTAATGTCTTCCTGAGATTTGAAAAATAAAATTTGAATTGTTCCCTTTTTTTCTGTGCAATTTTGGAGTATTTCCCCTCAATTAGAGGTTTTTTTTTTTTTCCTGTTATGTTATATGCTGTTCTTAGGTTCCCTGACTTTGGGGTCTGTTATAAAAGGTGTTAGTTGGGTCCCCTCATTNCCAGTCTCTCTGGGAAAGCAGCATACTAATCTATCCGCATGCTGGATTACCTTTCTTTCCTGTCATTAGTCAGAATTACCGTGTACCCATTTACCAGAACACACTGGGAAAAAGATGAAGTGTGTTAAAATTGTGTTTCGTTCCACCTTGTCCATCTAATTTTATTCCTAGCAGCTTTAGAAGTGTAAGTGGTGATTGGATATAGTAACTCATTCCTGTAATCCCAGTGCTTAGAAGGTTGAAATAGGAGGCTCACCACAATTTCAAGGCCAGCCTGTTCTACACAATGAGACCCTATCTCAAAAACAGGAGGAAAAATGTAAATAGAAAGAGAAAAAAGACAAATAGCTAGCAATATGTGTCATAATAAAATAATCTGAATAAAGAAAAATAAAAGGTCCATAGTTGTATTTTCCTCCAGCTGCATTTCCAGATGTGTTGGTGTGAATAAGCTCCTCTGAAATAATGTCCTCAGAAGTGTTCACTGGCTTTCCAGGATTATGTCTTTTCTGATGTCTCTAACTAGGCTACCACTTGGGTGTTCCTGGTGTCTTGTTTACTAGTTTAGCTTTGTGATTTTGCTTTACAAATTTGCTTCACTTCTTTCTGTTGCTATGTTCAGAATTTTTAACAGAGTAAATATATTTCATTTGCACAAGTGTCAGGTAGAAAAACACGTTGACTTTCTTTGCAGTGTGTGCTCCATTCACAATTGGAGAATTACATGCTCGGTAATTTTTTTTTTTGCCATATGTTTTAATACCATACAAGGTTGTGAANACCCCAAGATCAATTCATTTGTTTGAAAATGAGTATATTGTCTATTGATTTGGCGCCTCAGTTCCTTCTACCTGATTAAGAGAAATTGTCACACCATTCTTGCCACTTTAAAGCCTTTATGATTGTGTTATCCTCTCAGGAAAGAAAAGGCTATCATCCTCTGAACCTTGGTACATTTTTTCCTAACTCAGTGCTGTGCCCCTCAAACACAGGTCTGAGTCCAGATCTGTGAAGTAGGAATCGGTAATAAGCATCTTTTCTTTGTCAGTGCTTTCATAGTGCAGTTGCATATTGACTCATGATTACACCAGAGCTTAGCCGCTTGGACAGTACAAATGGTTTTAGTCTACATTGTATCGAGTGAGTATTAGGGGAGTGGGAATGATTTAAAAGTTTTCCTAAAATCTGTAATCGTAAACTAATGTGTATTAGGGTGAGACTGTCATTTTCAATTTGTGATTCTTATTCTGGTTCTAACATTAATTAAATGAAATTAATGTAACAACAATGATACCAATGATAACNTAATAATATTAATGTTAAGATTTTTGAGCATTTACTTNTATGCCAAGAACCTTGCAAGTATTAACAGTTTTATTCCTCAAGGACAAAGCTAGTTAATAATTTGTCCAAGGTCATGCAGTTAACAACAGAACCTTCTTGTAAACCTGGGTGTGTGATTGTTCAACCAGTGCTCTAACTAGTGTGGTATGCTGTCTGGCAATGGAGACCACAATGTGGGTTCAGCAGATAGTGAGGAGACAAAATGTGCAGTATTCACTTAGACTGGAGTTGGTAAAGCCATGTNTGGATGTGAAACAGCTCCTTGGTATCTGATCTCAAGACGTGGTCAGGCCAGCAAGTGTGTGAAAATGCCTGCCTCGCAAGCCGGACAACCCTGGGACCTGTTCAAAGCAGAGAACCAACTCTTGAAAATCATCCTTCCACATGTGAGCCTACATACATACAATACACACACACACACACACACACACACACACACACACACACACACAGATGGGAAGAAGGGAAGAAGGAAGGAGGAGGGAAGGAGGGATGGAGAAAGAAACAAATTAAGACATGGTATAAGGTAATATACTTAGCCAAAGGGTTTGGGGATGTGAATTGTGTCCCAGTTAACTTGATCATCAGCTTGATTGCTGTAAGAGTCACCTACAACATTAATCAGGCACAGGTCTCAGTATATATATATATATAAAACAGTATTACATTTCTGCCACAATGCTTCACCTGCTATGAGACCTAGTAAATCTGTCTTCCTAGCTGTTGCTTCTTGTCAGCTATTTAGCTGTAGTAAATGACAGAAGTAATAGATACCGGTAGAAATTCTGATGGCTTTTTGTGATAGTAGTTTTGTCAACTTGATGATCTAGCATCTCCTGGCACATGGGCCTCTGGGCATCTTGATTCTTTAATTGAGGTAGAATACCCACACACTGGGTCGGGCTGCTCCTGCTGTGAGCTAGACTCTTAAGTAGAGAAAGGAGCTGAGCAGTAGCGTGCAGTCATCCTGTCTGCTGACTCATGTGGAATGTGAATCAGAATAGACCCTTTCTCCATGAGTTGGTTTTGTCAACATATTTTATCATAGCAACAAGAAAGAAGCTAAAATAGAAGTTAGTACCAAGAACTGGAGCTATTGCCTTGATCAACTTGACTGTGTGGTTCTTAAGCCACTGGAACTACTTTGTGGGTCCAATGTAGAAGAGGGTTTCCTTTTGGCTTAAAAGCCTGTGAATGTTGGAAGAAGAGCTTAAAGGGCCATTCTTGTAGGAGCTTGGAAGACAATACTGAGAAAAACATGGATAGTGAGTGGGGCCTAATTCGTGAAGTTTCATAAGGGAACATGGCCTCTATCTGGAGTTGGCCGAGGTACCTTTCATGTGATATTTTGGTTGGGAATCTGACTTCATTCTGCCTGTGTACTGGTAACCAGAGTGAAGATGAGTTTGGTGTACTAATTGGCATTCAGAGGATGTTTAAAAACAGGAGAGTGTTCAAGCTGGTGCTGAGAAACTGCGAAGGTGTTTGGGGCCAATATTCCAGGCTTCTGTCTTGTAATGATCCAAATTCATTTAGAGGGAGAAAGCACCAGCTAAAGGAGTTCCCTGCTTCTAAAAAGCAGTGCTCAGGAAGGTATTTCCAGGGTAAATGCTGATACAGCTGGACCAAAGGGGACTGGCTCCATCCTGAGCTGGGATCAGGGTGTAGCAATGCCACAGGCTGTAGGAACTGTGGGTCAAGAAGCAAATGAGACATGTAGGTCTGGAAGTAATCACGTGAAGAGCAGTTGCAGTGTGTATGTGAGGATGGTGGGGAGAATGAATTCGTGCACACCAAGAATGGAAGTCAAGGGAACACCAATATTTAAATGACAGAAGGAAAAATGATCTGTGATACACTGAAGTGAGGCGAATGGAGGAGCAGACTATATTAGTCAGGTTTCTCTAGAGGAATGGATCTTATAGAATAACTATATAGGGGTTTTATTAGAGTGGCTTACAGGCTGCCTTCTGGCGGCTAGTCCCAACAATGGCTGTCTCCTGATGGGAAAACCAAGAATCTGATGGTTGTTCAATCCATGAGGCTGAATGTTTCATCTGGTCTTCAAAGTATGTTGGAATCCCACAGAAGCAGGCTATAATGTCAGAGAAGGAGCGCCNTAGCAGCAGAATAGATGAACTTACCAGGGAGAGTGAGGTCAAGCAGGCAAATATGCAAAAGCTTCTTTCTTCCATGTTCTTTTGTGGGGGCTGCCACCAGAAGGTGTGGCCCAGAATCAGGGTGTGTCTTCCCACCTCAAATGATCCAGTCAAGAATAAACCCTCACAGGCATGTCTTGGTGCCTGGGTTTTAGTTGATTCCAGATGTGGTCAAATTGAAGACCAAGATTAGCCATCACAGAGACCCAGGAAGAACTAACCCCACAGAAGCCAAGGGACATTGCAGTTTATAGAAAGACAGGTGGTAAAGGCTAAATGTCAGACAGAATGGCTACCTGTGAACAAGCTGTTTGCTATGGGATATATAACAAAAAATAGAAAAATTAGTATTGCTGCATTCCTTTCTTTTCCTAATAGGGTATCTTTTAAAGCTGTTGCCACATGCGTATCTAAAAAGAGAAATCTTCATGTTCATATGTTAATAGCTGTGCCACAGGTCTGAACATCTTAATATATGTTCAGAGAGATCCCTGCATATGCTTTTGTGCATATATCCACTGTATACAATGAGGACTGCGTAGTCAGGAGGTAGGAATGACAAGCGTTGATGAATGAGTGCCACGTACTATGAAACCCCTTAAGAAGCAGGCTTGGGGTAGCATCCAGTCTGCTATACTTAAAGCTTTCATTAAGTGTGAGAAAGTTTACTGATCTTTTCTTGTAAACTGGCAGATTCTTCTTCTTCATACAATGTAATACTCAGCCTTCTTAGAGATTCTGTGTTCTGGAGTGCCTGCTAGCTAGTCGCTGACAGTGATGGCCAGGTAGCTTTTACTGACATGAATATCTATGCATCAGTTCACTGAGCTCCCACAGTGNCACATACTAGGAAGAAATTACTGTCCCCATTTACAGGATAGGACATGAAGGCACCAGGAGGTTAAATGACCAGTCACAGAGCTAGTAACTGAGCTCAGATTAGAAGAAATTAGGAATGGCAGTTTAGCAATCAAAAACAGTTTGTGCAATTAAACAGAATGTTTAAAATGACACAAGCCTTCTCCTAGACATATACAACCTCTTCTTGTAGTCAACATCTCCTTTATATTGTCACTGGTAGTCCAGACTGAGGGACATTGGGTTAGAAGATCTGTGTAAGGATGTGACCACAAGAAGAAGCTATGAGATCTTTGTCGGCACCAATGTGTTCAATGAATGAAACTATAGATTTTCCTAATAAAGTATAGATGTGAACATCTTCAAATAAGACTCAGTACCAATCATCACCTTTTTATTTTATTTTTTTAATCACATGTATGTATGTGTGTCTTAATATGAATATGTGCACATGACTGCAGGTGCCCTTGGAAGACAGAGGTGCTGGATCCCCTGAAGCTAGAGTTAAAGACACTTATGACCACTTGATGTGTGTGTTAGGAACTGTACTCTGATCTGCTGGAAGAGTGGAATGTGGTCTTAACCACTGAGCCATCTCTCCAATCCAAGTTTGCCATACCTTTTCATAACCTATATGGTGACAATTTTACATTAAGGCAATTTCTCCTCCTGTGTACTTCTTGTTCCTGGAGCAAAGTACATGGAACATGAGACACAAATCCTTGCTGGTCCCAGCCTGAATTCCTAACAGTAGGCACCCAGCCTCCTGTGCAAATCCAGGCCAGGGGATTCCAAGTCTCTGCTCTCTNCTTCCTTGGCTTTGTGCTTAGCATCATTCTCTATGCTTAGGCTTCATCATCTAAATAGTCTACTCTGGGGCAGTGTTTCTGCAGAAGCTAGGTAACAATGAAGGGGGATATGCACAGGGCAAGTAACCCCTATGCATGTGTGTCTGTATATGATATGAGCACAGGGCTCAGAACCTGATGTACTACCCAGTCAGGAACAAGCAGGAGGCGAATCAGTACCCACGTGTTTACANTTGGGAAGCAAAATCACTGAGAATTAACATTCATTTCCTAAAAGCCAAGCAGGATGTGGTAGCACACATCTGTTATCCCAGGACTAGGGAAGTTGAGGCAAGAAGTTTACCCATTTGGGGCTAGTCTGACTACACAGACAGATCTTGANTCCAAAAAGAAAATGCTTTTGTTCTGTGTTAGTCTTATGTCAGATGCANGTTAGGAGTAAAACATCAAGACATGAGTAAAACTGTGTTCTAAGAGCTCTTGTTCATCGTAGTTAATATACAAGTGCCTGTAGCCGTAANGTTCGGTTCGGAAAGAAGTACAGGAATGGTTGGGTTTTTGTTGTTTTTGTTTTGTTTTGTTTTCTGTCTAGAGGAAAATATTAAGTCACAGATCTTATATTNAAAAACTTGCTTTAGATAAAAGTGTTTGTTTGATCTTCTTTGTGATGTACTTAATCCTCCCAGTGTAAGAACTGGATCACACTGGCGTGCGCGTGCCCATTTTTAGGCATGTTAAAGTTACAGTTTGACTTGTTTTCAAGTGAGAGAAATAAAAGCTGTAGAGTAAGGAAGGTAGAGGCTGATCATTGAGTGTCAATGAAGATCAGAGCTTGGTAGAGGGAGTGTGTAGAGCCCCAGGGTTACAGGATAGACCTTAAGTCCCATGGCCC
>LZPO01098584.1:0-16529 GCA_001675575.1 Neotoma lepida | reverse complement strand
ATTTCTCAGCTTCACTTCTGCATCTGTTAAAAAGGAGAATGAGAAGATCAAACAAAATAATGAAAATAAAATCTATTTGTAAACCAAGGAATATTGCCAGAGTATCCAGGATTATTTTATTATGCTCTAAACTATTATTGCCAATAACTTACTGGTTATTTCTCAAAGGCTCCTACATTCAGCACAGTTCTCCTTTGCTCACCAGGACTTATACAATAATAGTAAAACCTAGAGCATTTAATGTTGAGTAAGTGCTTAATCTGCACCCTGTACTCTATTACAAACTCTGTATCACTACATCACTTCACACTAAGAAGGAATATGTTATATATAACTATTGTATGCTGATTTAAAAACACGACTAAAACTCACAGACATAAATTTGCCCAAGATCAGTCAGATCTGAAGAAATGCAACTGAGNTTTGATGCTGCATTTGTCTTTTAACTAACCTGGAGCTGCGGATCACTTCCGGATGGTCCTCAGACTTTAACATATATGAGTCAAAGGTGCACATGGTGTCAAAACGCCTCTGCTCCAGCCTTGAGGATGGATTCATTGAATTGCGAAAGAAGTCTAAGACTGTATCTTATATTAATGCATTTTATCTTTTAGNGCAGTTTTAGTGCTTAGGAAAATTTAGAAGAAACTCACAGTTCCTTGCACAGAACTTTCCATCCTATGTCTTCCCAATAACATCTTGAGGTTTCTCTGTTACAGTTCATAACTGACAGGCCAACAGCATAGTGCATTTTACTAAAGTCCATAGTTTATTTAGGACTTGTGAGTTTATAGGAAAAGAGATATTTCTCAGAGAGAAAGCCAGGTGAGGATAAAGTGCCTTTCCACAGACAGAACTCCACTTTACAGCTTGATCTGGGGCTTTCAGCCTGTGGAACTGGGAGATAATAAACCACTGTTGTTAANACTACTCAGCCTGAGATTTTGTTGTTGTTGTTATGACAGCCAAGTGCATCACACTTCAACAAATCACTAAAANACAGCCTGGGATACTGTGTCTTCATCCTCATCTAGGATCCTGTCAGNAACTCATAGTCTGGATTTGATTTAACCTTCTTGATCGTCCATATCNCATTTACCAACACCCTTAGGCCCTTTCAGGTACACAGATGACACTGGAGANGGAGCTGTTCAACATGGCCCATGCTATGTGGCCCTAGGGTCCTTCTGGAGCCCACTGGGTGGAAAGGAGTTGATATAATAACCCTAATTAGTTCACTGGACTTGACCTTGGCAAGCCAAACCTGTTTTTCTCTTGAATAAGCCCCTACTTATATGAATGAAACCTGTTATTGCCTATTAGTGTTTGAGCAATAAGTATTCACAACCATGACCAAGTCACTGCACCTGTCAAATTCTTACTTTTCCATGATTTCTCAGCATTCAAGTAATCAGNTAATCTATATTGAAGTTCTCACATTAAAGAAAATATTAATGTGCTACGGGAACAAAGATGAAGAAAGCACTGAAGGGCCACAATGCTAATTCTGACCCTTCTGTGCAATTAATATGTGCACAACCCTATTGTTCCTTATAACTCTGAAATGGAGACAGATCAGATGTTATTAGCCCCACTTTGCAGATGAAGAAACTGACCCCCACAGGGTTGAAGGAACTTGCTTGAATTTCATAAGGCACATGAGATGCAACCAGGTCACCAACTTTCATCACCTGACATCTTTCAGCATGGGGTTCTGTGAGTCTTGCCAACTTTATATAAGCTGGCATGCTGCCAAATGAACTGGAATTCTCTAAGCACCGAAATTCAGACTTGGCTTGCAACTCCGTCTTACAGGGTAAGTCCATATTAAAAATGAAAAGTTATTATCTCACTGAACTGCATTTCTCCTGCCTTGTGGACTTGAGCAAATACACTGGCTACAGTCTCTGTGTGGCAGCAGAGTTGATTAGGGGATTTGCTTTCGAACAGGGCTTTTCTTTAGCCATAGAACTCATCAGAAATTTAAATGCCATTAATAGAGTTAATGATGAGNAGATTTTTATCTAGAATATATCTTTAGAAATATGTTCTAATTGGGAGATGGGTTCATTAAATTCTAAATTGCTTTATACTTTTGTCTTGGCATTTTTGTTGACTGTTCACTGAACTGCATGAAGGCTAACCACAGTAAAGTGGGGAGTGTTTGCTAGTTTATTAACAGTTTTAATGAAGCTGTACAAAAATGATTTCACTAGAACTAAATGATTGGTTTCTAATCTTTTGAATCAAATTTGGATATAGCTGATAACTATTTTAAACNACTTGCTCTCTGCACTAGACCCTGTGCTGGTTGTTTTATGTCAGTGTGGTACAACCTAGACAAATCNGGGAAGATGAAGTCTTAATTGAGAAAATGCCTCCATCAGATTGGTCTGGAGAAAAGTCTGTGTGGCGTATTCTTATTATTGATGTGGAGAAAGGACCAAGCAGATGCCACAACAGGCTGCNCAGTCTTCTCTGAGCAGATCTTTGAGAGATCAGGCCTCAATTTCAGTTTCCTGAGACTTGAGGAAGCAGTTTCTGGGAAGGCTATGACCTAATCCTTGCAATAGTTCCCTTTCTGCACGTACTCTGACTGCTCAAGGTTCAGCCANTTGTTTACTGTCTGGGACCCCTCACCAACTTAGAGCTACATGTATGGGTCAATGTGAACATGTGAGGCCAGCCAGCCTCCAAGGCAGCCCAAGAACAAAGCCTGGGACTTGTCCAGGCCCGCCCAAAAATGATAACTGCAACCCCCAACTAGTAAATTCAAAGGATACACACCTTCACCCAATCATATGATGCAAAGGCTTGTACCACACTGCTTGCAGTTTTCCCCTTTAAAAACCCTTCACCCTAAGAGCTCAGGACCGTCCTCCTCCACCTGCTGTGTCAGAATGTTGGACACGGACCAAGCCCAAGCTTGCTTGTTATCAATAAACCCCTATGTGTTTTGCATCGGGTATCGGCTCTGTGGTGGTCTTGCTCAGGGGTTTTGCAACATGGGCACAAGAGTGGAAAGCACAATTCATATGAGTGGTATCACCACTGGGAAGATGGTCCTGGAGTATATTAAAAAAAAATATCAAACTAAGCAAGCCTGGAGAGAAAGCCAGTAAACTGCATTTCTCCATGGCCTTCTGCTTCAGTTCCTGCCTNTAGGTTCCTGCCCTAACTTCCTTCAATGGTGGTTTGTGGTGTGGAAGTGTAAGCCAAATAAACTCTTTTTCAAGTTCCTTTGGTCGTGTTGTTTTATTACAGCAATAGAAACCCCCCTCTGGAAAAAAAAATGAGAAATATACATTTATTTATTTGTGTGGTCCAAAGAAGTGTGGTAAATTGCTGAAAACTAGTGAGCTCAGTGACTTACACAAGACCTGAACAAGATAAAGTCATCTAAAATTCCAGCATAAATGGAGGAGGTGCTTTCCAGGCTCACTCTTATGGGGTTAATAGCTCTTGGGAGTGGGGGGAGGGAGAATCATTCCTTTTAAAAGTGTGGCCATTCATAGGTTTCCTGTGCTCAAGTGGCTAGCACCACATCTGTATACATTTGGGCAGTACTAATTGGACTTAGTGAACTAGAAAAAGANGAAGAAGAATTAACCAGGGAGGGGCACATATTTGGGAGGACATGGGAGGGGTGGGAGGAGAGAAATTCAGTTGGATATGGTCATATTTTATTGTATTATGCATGTGTGAAATTATCAAGAATAAACTCAAATTATAATTTAAACAAGTTACTTATCTAAGTCTAAAACTTTTCAATAGATGTGTACTTTGTGAAAATATGTTCAATTTATTTTGCCTTGGAGAGAATAAGTAAAGTTATGGTTCTTTATATAAATTAGGAATGTTGCAAGAAACCAAAAAGCCCACAGGCTAAGTCCAGATAATACTAAACATGTAAGCCAAATATGTGAAACCGTTACACAAACACTTGTCAAAATGGATGAAGAACTTGAGGAAGTACAGGTGTTAGTTAACAACATGCTAACAAATGAATGAAAGGAAGAGAAAGGGGTAGACCTTAAAGGCTCAGAGCTATAAGGTTTTCAAAAGTCCAGATCCTTGGGTGTGGGGGATGGTTCTGTTTGTCAACTTGACACAGTCTAGACTCACTTAAGAGGAAAGTCTTGGTGAGGGGTGAGCCAGATTAGTTTGACCTGTTGTTTTGCCTACCAACTTAATTGACGTGTGAGGATCCAGCCCACTATGGGGGGTTCTTTCTGTGCTCTTGATTGTGTATGTAATGTGATCAGCTGCTTCAAGACCTTGCTGTCTTGAATTCCCCATAATTATGAACTGAAACTGGGAATTGTTAGCCAATTAAATGCTTTCTCTCGTAAAGCTGCTTATTTCAAGGTATCTTATCACAGCGACAGAAAGGAAACTAGGGCAGTGGGTGAGAGCAACAGGTGTTATCTTCAAATGTGAATCTATCCTGAATGGTGGGTGCTCATTTTGTTGGCAGATAAAGTGGAGATGAATAAATAACATCACACCATACTTGAATATGCTTCTTGATATATAACAAATTTTAACAAAACAGATACATAAATTATTTGACAAGTTTTTTTTTATTTACCCTCACCTTAAGAAAAGGAGTTCACACACACACACACACACACACACACACACACACACACACATATGCATCGATGCCTGAGACAGACGGGAGAGCTGGCCCTGAGATCAGAAGGACAGAAGAGTGGGAGAGCTGCCCCTGCCTGCCACCAGCTGCAACGTTTGGGAGAGCAGGTCCTGTGCCTCACCTAGGCAGTACAATTGAGCCAAACCTGTTGGCAGAGGTGTGGGTGAGCGAGCCCTGAAGTTATGAGCATGGGAGAACTGTCCCTGTTACTCATCTATCATGTGGTGGCATGGGTGGGGAAGAAATTAGACCCCCCCCATCAATGCCTGAGGTGGGTGAGAGAGCTGGCCCTGAAGACATAAGAGCACTCAGGAGAGTGGACCCTATGCCACACCTGGGCAATACAGTAGAGCTGGTCCTGAAGGTGTAGATGTGGAAGATCTGACCCTGAGGACATGAAAGCGGGAGAACTGGTCCAGAAAACTGGCCCTGCCCCTTGCTCATGATTGCAAAGGGTAAATTCATCAAGGCAATGCAACAGAGCTCACCCTGCTAGTGAGGACAAGGGAGAGCTGGCAGGCTAACCAACCGTGCAACTACCCAGGCCCACAACCAGGGTTATGGGTTGGCCTACCCCAATATCCACCCCATCTGTGATCTGCTGGAGCACGTGAAGGGATCAGTCCTGCAGACCCAAAGCTGCAGGATCTCCACAACACAGGGCAACAGCAGGATACCCATGAGGAGTCTCAGTGAGGGCCCAGCATCAATAATGTAGCAGAAACCAGATGCCGCTAGCCAGACCAATGACTCTTTACAATGAACACTTGCAGGTAAAGATACACGGACAAAAATGTTTACTGTGTGACTCACTATGTCACAATACAGCTTCCAAGATGAGATTTTTTTCCCCCTCTTCTTTTCTTGTTTTCTCTTAAATTTTATTGGGGGTGGGCGGCAAGGATAGATACACAGGGATGGGAAATGAATGATATCGAGATGTATGATGTGAAAGACACAAAGAATAAATGAAAAGAAAGTTATAATAAATAAATAAAATAAAGAGAGGAGTGCCTGGATGAATAAAAGAATATGAGTGACTAATTAGCCACAATATCTGTGGTGGTTTAAATGAGAAGAGCCTCCATAGCCTTATATATGTGAATGCTTGGTCCCCAGCTGGTGGAGCTGTTTGGGTACGATTATGAGGAATGGCCTTATTGGAGGAGATGTGTTACCAGGGTGAGCTTTGAGCTTTAAATAAAAACACATACTATTCCCAGTTAGTTCTTTCTCTTCCTCACATATGTGTATAAGATGTAAGCTCTCAGCTATTACTACAGTGCTATGCCTGCTGGCCTTCTGTCATACTCCCCTCTGTGATGGNCATAGATTCCCCCTGTGAAACTGTGAGTCCCCAGTAAACTTTCCCATAAGTTGCCTTGGTCATGTTGTTCTGTGACAGCAATAGAAAATAACTGAGACAATATTTTACTAAAAAAATGTTCTGGGAAGATAAAATTTTAGTAAAGTAAAATAATATAGAGAAATCACTCTGATACATAAAGCACAAATGTATAAGGATGTTCCTAATCTCTGGTTCCTCAGTCCTTAATTTATAAACAAGAGCTATGTTTTTCAGTGCAATCTTGGGAATCCTCTACCATTCATTCAAGATGCACCAAGCCAAGTACTGAGTAGAAAACATAACAGAGGAAAAGCATTCCTGAATTCAAAGAGCTGCTAGTGTAGAGATACATCTACAATAAGAAGTAAATTTTCAATCAATGAGTGGATGCTTACATAGTATACATGATGCACCTCTTCCATGTTATTCCATCCTTGTAGTTCCATACGAGTGTCTATCAGTTAACATTAACATAAAAGAAACCTCCCTCAAATTAGTAGCTTAACAACAATGATTTGTTTAGCTTACATTTCTGTGGTCTGCCAATTTAGACTGTGCTCAGCTGGGTTCACTCATGCATCTGTAGTCAGCTGGCAATATGTAGTCATCTCACATGCTATGCAGGTGGTTTGAATAATGAAGACAACCAGACTATGTGTCCCTTGCCATCCATCAGTCTTGCCTGTATTTCTTCATTTGATTCTAGTTTATGAAGACAAAATCAAAGTAGGTGCTTACTACAATACCTTTCAACCTCTTCTTAGAATACATTTATTACATCCTATTGGCCAGAGGAACTTAAAGNCATTTCAAGTTTGGAAATGAAGGTGAGGGTGGTGGGCCTTAGATGGGACAAAATGAAAAATATTGCAAGAGGATTTTCTATGGTCTAATATTTGTGACCTTTCCTCCCTCACTCAACTCTACTTAAAGTGGGATCTGGAGCCATTGCTATGTTTGGATAATGAGAGCAGAGCCTGCATTAATAGTAGTGTTCTGGTAAAAGAGACTCAAAGGAACTAGCTTATCTTTTCTGTTACATACATCATCTAAAAACTAAGAAATGAGCCTTCATCACACACTGAATAACTAGATACACTGCCACCTTGATCTTATACTTAACCCTTTAAATAAATTTCTGTTGTTTAGAAGCCACAAAACTAGGGATAGTGAAATGGCTCAGTGGGCAAAAGTACTGGTCATGCAGGTGTGAGCACCTGAGCTCAAATCTTCAGACCCCACAGAAAATTTGGGTGCATAGTGTGAGTACCTGTAATCCAAATGTCCCTATAAAGATGGAAGATCTNTACAAGGAGATATGTACAAGGGAATCTCTAGAAGCATGTGGACCAACTAGCATGGAGTATGCAGCTGAAAAACAAGAGAGATCCTATCTCAAACAAGATAGAAGGTAAAGACCAATACTGGAAGTTTTCTTCTGATCTCCACGTGTACACNATGGTATGTACATACCCATATTCAAAAACTGAATGTACACACACACACACACANANANNNAGANNGAGAGAGAGANAGAGANAGAGAGAGAGANAGAGAGAGAGAGAGAGAGACCCACTTTAGCTGTCCAAGTTAACTAGAACATAGTAGCTATAGGGAAGGGAAGAGTTTGTGGCCTTTTTCTCAATCTACTCTAGAGAAGTACTCTTAATATCTTGATGAGGTACAGAGTGGTTAATATGTTTTCCCATTCCAATTAGGGTCAGTAAAAAGCCTATGAAATGGCAGAGGCATGACTCAAACTACTTAGTCAGTTCCATAACCAACAATCATACAACACTACAAATGTCACAAAGGGCTCATTTGTTTGCTGTAAGAACACTTAGCCATGTCTCCAACTCAACAGTGGATGTCAGTGAAGCTTCCATAGATGAAGTAACGTCAGTTCTAAATCCTAATGGACAAAGATGAATGAATCCCCTAAACAAGAGATGAAGGAAGGAACATTGCTTATCAAAGTGACCACATAAATACAAGAGACTCATAAAGATTATGAGACAAATTCTTAGAACAAAGGAGCATCAAATTGTTCCCTAGGCTGAAGCACTGACAGTCAAGTTCACAGGGAGAAGTACAATTTGGGTAAGCTAAGAAAATCTTAAAAACAAGCTGTGATTTTAGGTTTTGATCAAAGATCAGAACATCTTATTGGAAGAATTTGAAGCAGCAGATAGTAACTTGGGATTCTGGCTTATACTGTAGATACTTATAATTCTGGAAACTACAAAAGAAAGAAATAGATTCAGGCAACATTAAAAGAGGAGGTTAGTTACAAGAGTCTTGCAGTGACTAAACAACAGAAATGAGCTAAGGTAATGATATGAAACAGCACACTAGAGAGACATTTATGACAGGGTGNAATGACTAGTAAGTAAGATGATGAAGGAATCCTTATAATGCTCAGGTTCTGGCTTGGATGCTGCTTGGATGATGGTGTCATTCTCCAGATCAAAGAGTTCAAAAGACAAAGAAATGTTCAAGATGGAAATGTGTCGTCTCATTTGCATGTGTAAATGCTTATATCCAACTGTGAGGTGGAAATGAGTCTGGCAGCCCAGAAGGATTCTGGTTTGGAGAAATGGATAAGAAATTCATAGATGTATAGAAAAGATTATCTGGAAACATTTTAGAATAGAACTAATAATATATTAGTTATTCATTTGTTTCATGTTGGGAAGAATTTAAAAACACTTCATTTGGCTAGTTTGATTTTCATGAGAATTCTAAGAAGCAAAGCTGTTACTATGTCCCACCCAAGTTGTGAAGGCCACAGCGGAACAATTGGCTAGAATGAGATCATTGAGTCAACTGAGATGGTTTAAGACATTTCCATTTGCTTTTCTCGTAGGAATGGATGCATAAGGCTTTATTCTGAAAAATGTACAAAAAAAGTCTGCAAGCTTAGTGAGTTTGACACTGTGTTAGTTTTGTCAAAGATCAGGCTTGTAACCTCAGCTGCCCACTGAAGAACAAGACATGTTCACTTGTCAAATGGAAGGGACATCTACAACCTTGCAGTGTTGAAATGAAAACGAAAAGCTCCAATTACAGAAAGCCCGTGAGAGGTGCTCAGAATGGTACTTCTTATTATTATCTGAAAAGTCTAATCATCTACAGCTTTAGCTTGCAAAATAAAGGGATGTGAGTTTTCAAACAGTAATCTTAAACACATGAGCAAAGGGTCTCTTATTAATCTGGGAAGATCATTAATAATCCCCTGGCTCTTAAATACAATCAGGCATTTTGATGGTAGAAGACCTATAGTGAATAAGCAATAACTGATAGGCTGTGCAAGAGTTTTGATGTNGAATNTCTCCCCCCAATTCATATGCTTAAACACTTGAGGAAGTGAATCCTAGTTAAAGGAAGAGAGTCACTGGGCAGGGGGTGACCTTGAAATTCATAGCTTCATCCATTTCTTGTTGCATCCTTTACTTTTTATTNTTGTAAAATGTGAAATCAGTTTGTGAGGGGGGCCAAAACAGCTTGACCACACAGCTGCCATGACAGGCTTCGAGACCTAGACACAGCTTCTGGCAGGCAACACCTGGACCCAGGAAAAGCCATAAGCTGACCCCACCCAATGGGGTCTGAATCTAAGAGGCAATACCTGACATTCCAAATATTCCCTATACCTAGACAAATCTCAGCCAATCAGGGTCCTGAGCCCTGGAAATCCCCTTACCCCAATCTCTGCTATGATAAAAACTCCACCTTGCCTGGGCTCTGGGCTCTCTGTTCTCACCGCTGCATCAGACAGAGTCCACGCTCTGAGCTTGAAAATTAAGGCTTTTTGCTTTTACATACAAGATTCAGTCTCCATGGTGGTCTTTTGGGGGTCCCCGCTATCTGGGCATAACAAGTTCAAGTCTTATGCTCCTGCCACCATGAGCTGCAGGCTCACATGCCCTTCCCATGATGGACCATAGCCCATCAAACCATGAATCTGTTTCTCTTAAGTGCTTCTTTTCAGAAGTTTGGCTACAGCAACAGGAAAATAATGAGTGCAACATAGAACGTCCATTGTTGAATACCAAGGCTCTTATATACTATGCCAACATTCCAGTTTGAAGCTTGTAAAGAAATAACAAGTCCCCTCTACTGTTGAAAGATAAGACTAAAAACTGGCATTTGCTGAACACTGTGACAGACATTCTTAAACATACATACACATAAATACACATAATGTATGCATATATTACACATATGTAAGTAATATCTTACTCATCCAACTAGCCTCATCTGGCAGGTGAGAATCTAGAATGACCAGCTAAGTGGACAACTAAAATAAGCACAATAAAAAAAAAGTCCAAAGCTACATCAAAGCAAGAGAGGAAAAGGTTGATGAAATCAAAAACAAATCTTTCTAGGAAGTAAAGCTGAGCCAACAGAGAGAGTAGCATGGCTCCGGGTTGGAGGAGGCACATTTGCTAATTATGTTTCCATAACTATGGGCTGGCTTTTGACTTCTTTGCCATTTGTTTGCTAACCTGTAAGAGGACCATACCAAGTCTTCTTTGCTACAAAGTAAGAAGTATGATGGTGTGTGAGAAAATCCATAATAATTTGTATATTCCTACATGTGAGATTTTAGAACAATGCAGTATGATGCTTTTGTCCAACATGTTAAAATGATATCATCAAAGCAATGTCGCTACTGAGACAAGCGTGCTGCTTGGTAAACACGAGAACATTANTTTTTTAATTAACAACAACAACAAAAAATCTAGCTAAAGGCATATCAGCATGAATCAACAAGCAAGCATGTTAAAAATAAAATATAANCATTATAATCTGCCCTCTGTGTCCATGTGTTCTATAGCCAAGGATTCAATTGACCACCAATTCAAAGTGTTAAAAACAATTTCGTCTTGACTGAACATGTGCAGATTCTCTCTTGTGATTATTCTCTAAATAATAAACCCTAAGAACGATTTCCATAGTTCAATGTTTTTATTTTAATTACCAATGTTCAGAAATTTTAAAGTATTCAGGAAGATATGCACAGGTTCCATGCCAATACTAGACCACTTTGCACTGGAACCCTCAGCATCTGTGAACTTAGGTATCTGCAGTGGGTCCTGAACCCAAAGCCCTGAAGTGTAAGAAGAGGATTATGTTGTTGTTAGTAACCAGATTCAACATAATGGTTGTAGAATGTTCGAATTGGGTGCAAACTATGTTTGAGGTTAACTTATTTCCTGATAACAATAATGTGCAAAATTTTACTAGAGACAAAGCTATGATGCCAGAATTCTGCCAACTAAGGAGTTAATGGAGCCTAGTTCCTGGCTGCCCAGTCTGAAGTAAGGGCACTCCTGCTGGTTCCATTTCCTCCTCTTTGGAAGGGCTTCATTTGTTCCCTTCTGGCCCTGTTTTACTAAAAATTGTAAACACATATCTTTTGTGTAAATATTTAATCCCTTCCCCCACCCCAACCCATCCCCCACCCAAGAAGTCATAGTGTCAGGGAAGACTGAACTCACATTTTGTGTTCTCACAAATGGATACTCAGAACTAGAGTCCATTTCTGGGGCGAAGCAGGCTCTCTCAGTGAAAAGCCAGGTCATCATTTTTGCTATGGTATCACCACAACGCTAATGCTTAGGAAACAGCAAGTTGCTGTTCTCACACACCGAAGGTCTGAACTGCTGGAAACTCTACCTGGAACAGTCAAGGCTGATTTCAATAATGTAGGGTGGGTTACACTGCAAAGTGATGCCAGCCTACAGTTATTTATTAACCACCCTAGAAACCCAACTGAAGCATGCTCAGATCAACTTCTAAATGCATATTCCCCTCCCAAAATATCNGCTAAGTTTCAGGGTTCATTTTCATCTTGCTGTTTGGGATCTCTACAAATTGCCCTCTCTGAGCAATCAATGTCTCCATCTACTGGGATTACGTTCCAGTTGGGTAGCCGATGCATCAATGTACAGTACAGTTCTCATTCACAAAAAGCCCAGAAAAATGAATGGCAAAGACACTGGATGAGTTCATAGGGTGATATCTAGACTCCCAAGCAGTGTCCCTAATAGCACTCTTCTCAGTTTAGCTGATAGAGGGGGGTATGCAGCATCACCATTCCACCACTTTCCACAGCCCTCACAACACACACACACACACACATACACACACACACACACACACACACACACCTACCTTCCCTTCTTGTCCCTCCATAGAGATGTGAAAGCTAATCACAAAGATCCTTATTATGGCTGGCCTGGATTATTATCGGGAGGCAGAAAATCAGATCTTTGTTTCACAAGAGAAAATTCTGACTTATGAAGCACAACTACACTGTCAGCATTCTCTAAAATTGAAATATAATGAAAATATTTGCATTATCTATTGAGAGAAATCATGTTCCCATTCTAACCCTATCTAGCCTAAGCACTCTATGACCTAACAAAGTAAATTCTGTCAATTCTAACATCTTTTGCAAGTCTCCATCTACTGTGCAGAAGGGAAGTAATTATTACCACCACCCTTGAACAGTGAAAAAAATAGAGAAAAAAAAACCCACAGGGAGTCTCAAGGCTGAAAGTAAATAATGAGATATTTCTTATGGGTAGACTTTTCTGAAGAATATCTTGAAAAGCAGAACAAGAGAGTAGGTGAAGGTAGATTGTAATTTACCAAATCTTAGTATTTTTCAGAGATAAGTACACTAACAGAGATGCATGATATGAAAAAAAATCTGCTTAATATGATTATTGTTACAAATCAATCCATGTTGAAGATTCTTCATAGCTGATCAGTGGGGTCTCAAAGTTCAGCTTCCTGTGTTCNACAGGCCCATTCACAGAGATTTTCCAGCACCCCTTTTGGAGTCTAGATCTGAAGTTTTATTTACTGGTNCACAGACTTGCCTTTTTCAACTTTTTCTTATTTCTTCACCAGTTCTATGCTGAATAGGATACCTTGTGGCTAAGTTCATTTGAGTTATAACCCAGACTTTTAAAATAGAAAAAATACATTTAAAGAATTAGGACAAAAGGTATTACCAACAGAAATAATGCAATTTTGAGAGGCCAAACCAAGGCGGAACTTTGGTATAGAGACATAAAGCCTTTGTAATTTTTTTTTTTTTTTTAGTATTGGTTATGATTTAAACCAAGCTCATCTCACTGTTTTTTATACTTATGTGAGTTTGGATGTAAAACATGTATTGGAACAATTACCTTCATTAACATTCATCTGCACTATGGCTAATATATTTACTCTTATTTTTTACACAAAGCCTTCTTTCCTAGAAGCTTATTTATTTGTAATAAAGAAATTTATTTGTAATAAGAAACTTTACAGTTCAGCAAATAAAACTGCAATGGCAACAAAAGACCAAAGAAAAAATAGTGACTAGGAACTAGAGATTAGACAATGGCCCCAGAGGGCTCTTTCTTGCCTTCTGTCACTTCATTTCCATCTAGACAGAGATTTGTCTGGTTTGTTGGTGGNTACATGAGTGAAGACTGCTACAGAAATGAAATTTCTTATTTTTTTTCACACACAGCAATCAGTTAATAATAAATAGCAAAAACAAGGGGCCATTTGAAATATTGGTTCAGATAAAATTCAGTCAACTGAGCAGCCAAAAGTCTTCCCTCCTTCCACAGTATAGCTGGAAAAGCAGTATGAACCTTGGGTAACACAAACCAGAGTGCCACAGATTTGACTTTTAGATCCTGATATTCCTTCTCAACCATCTCAATCTGTGGTCTCCCTTCCATGTGGCATGGACTACACATTGTGAAGCAATGTGGTTAGAAGCTTCCCCACCNAACATCCAGACTCTCTTTAGCTGGGATGTGTTNAGCAGTTGTAGAGAGTGTGATATGCACCTCCAGAAATCATTCTTGGCCACATCTAGCTATTTGAAATAGTTTCCCAGTAGCAGGCACCATAAGAAACTCTCAGAGTGTGTTGTCTGTCTGACCAATTCCTCGCACTCTTGCCCACCTTTCCCACCATGAAAATGAAACATGGAAAATGAAGATACGTACCAGAGCAACCAATGACTGGTATAAAATCTGCCCCCTCCCCTGCTTGCCCAAGGGCGACATGATCAAGCCCACTGTATCTAGCTGGAGAGGAAAGAGTGTCAAAAGCAACCAATGGCATCTGGAGGTCTGTGTGACTCTGAGTTATTCACAAGCTGCACAAAGGTGCAAACCATGTTGGCAAAGCTTGTGTGTAGGCAACAGTATTTGGAGATCCTTCCCACTAGCAGTCTACAGAGGCAGAAGAGGTGAGACCAAAGTGATAGCCTCACCCCANGAGCAGATGCTGGTGAGTTTGACTGCCCCTGGCCTGGCCCTCTGCCCATCAGAAAAAAACAAACAAATAAAAGGCTTTTCAATAGTCCAGTTTATCTGTTCATGAATGTTCTTTTTTAGGAGAGTAATATTGATAAAGTATATTCTTTTCTAAATGTTGTACATGTATATAATGTATTTTGATCATATTCATCATCATTAATGTCTTTGTCGCTTTTATTCCCATTAATCACCTCCTCTTCCCATCTAACCTCCTTCTATTTTCAAGAAAGCTTCAACTTCTAATCACTTTATAGGTATGATATTCACCTTACAAAGCTTTTGAGAAGCTTCCCTAAACCTACTCCATTTGCTCCAACTACAACTTAAAACTGTGGGGGCCTATGGTGATTTGAGCATCTCTGGCTCCCTGAGGTTCCTGTTCCTTGCACCTGACTTACTGCAACCCATTGTCCTTCTTTCTAAACTTGGATTTTCTACATTATGTCTTAGACTAGGAGTGCTCTGCCTCCATCGTCTCAATTCTTCCTTCCCATCCTTTATGATTCCTAGAAAAATAATCCATCCCCTCAGATAGTTCCTGACAATCCAGGCAGAGCCTCACACCCTCTACTTCTCCATTTATCTTTGTTTTTTCAAAAATTTTGTGCAGTTCACCACAATTTGNNAATATATGTTTCATGTATATTTATTAGTTCCAAAATTGTCTACCAACACACACACATACACACACACGTACAAGTACAAGCACATGCACATACACCCTGGAGAACTTAGTTGTGTTGTAGTTTTCATAGATAGATGACAGACAGACAGACAGATAGATAGATAATGAGATAAAGATAGGGATTGGTTCAGTGTCTAATATAAAATAGCTAATCAGTAAAAATTATTTTAACAAAAGGATGATTTCTTTATTTCTTGGTATAACTTTTCTGTTAAAAAGAATGCATAGCAGTCACCCTTCAAAAAAAAAGTAACTTATCAGCTGAATTTCTGAATTGTCTTCCATTTTAGAAGGTACA
This sequence comes from Neotoma lepida, assembly GCA_001675575.1. NCBI lineage: Eukaryota > Metazoa > Chordata > Mammalia > Rodentia > Cricetidae > Neotoma > Neotoma lepida. The sequence goes on along the minus strand of LZPO01098584.1, from coordinate 1,202 downwards.
AAGTAGCATGAGAACCCCACTTCTAAGTGCANCAGCTTGTCACAATGAATACATAAGAGATGAAGCTGCCTGGGACTCAGAGAGACATGGCACTGTACTTGTTACTTTGAGATGATGCTGCCTTCAAGGACGGAAAACTGGAGAGCAGAGCTATTGAAATACTATAAATGAACATAGTCTATCCCCTGGCCTTCCCTTTGGAATCACATTGCAACACTCACCCAGGTGTTCTCAAAGCATACAGACATTCTGTGGTCTCCCTAACCATAATCCCCTATACACTATCAAAGACAACATCATTCTTCAAGAATACTAACTCCCACTTTGGACACTTGTTTAGTTCTGCATCTACTCCATGAGAGCTGTACAAATTACCATGAATGGGTGGGTTAAGTCGACACAAATGCATCTTCTTACAATTCTGGCAATCAGAAGTCTGAGTTGGGTTTCACTAGGCTAAATAAAGGTGTAGGCAGAACTGCATCCTTCCTGAAGCTGTCAGGGAAGAATCCATTTTCTTGTCTTTTTAAGCAGTAACAGATTGCCTGAACATTTTGNCTTACAGTTTCTTATATCTTCAAAGCGGACAATGGCCAAGTGGGCACTTGCCCACTGCCTCTTTGATCCTGACTCTCCCACATATTTCAGAATCTCTGTTGCTTTATGAGACTACCTAAGAACATACTACATAGTATCCCTGTGCTGGCTGATTGACAGCTTTAATTCCATATTCAGTTTAACTCCACTTTTCTGTATAAGGTAAAATAGTTACAGTTTATAGAATTAAGGCATTCTTGCNCTTGAGGCACCATCACTCCAAGGGNACTGACCTTCCTCATTCCTTTGGTGTCTTTTCCACAGTAAGCAACAGAGTACCTCACCTCATCTTTTAACCACAGTATGCTCTTATACAATAAGGCTTGTCTTTTGCCCTCACATTACTGATTTTATATGTGTATCTTCACAGGACTATTTTAAGAATGGACTCTAAATAAAAATAGAAGTATTAAGGGAGCCAATGTAATGCTATGCACTTATTACTATTTTTTAACAATAGTATTATGGGATGGAAATGGTATCCATTAAGCAGATGGGAAATTACGTGATGTTACAGTAGTTAAGGTCACCAACTAAAGTCTTAGATCCCTTGTAAGTCAGCACTGAGATCTCTCTCTCTCTCTCTCTCTCTCTCTCTCTCTCTC
>LZPO01098583.1:4979-20908 GCA_001675575.1 Neotoma lepida | reverse complement strand
AGGGTGAAAGGTGACATAACAAGATGAGTGTTGAGTTTTACACTGCCCTGATCCTCATTTGGTACCCTCTTATGTAAGCCCCTCCCCTTCTTTCCTATGATTGGCTGATAGGGCCCTAGAACTGGATTTGCTGAAGATAGGTTGGATCATGGATGTAGATGTTAGGTGTATTTGGCACTTCATACAGTTACTGGTTTCTTGGAATTGATTAGCTGATCAGTCCATGTGTAAGCCATGGACTCTAGTAACCTGGGAGATTCCTTAGGGAAGAAATAGTTGAGGCACTCAGTTCTGGAATGATGTGTTTACTGTGATTATTGCTCATCAGTGTTAAATTCTTCATTTTGAAGAAATTCAGGCAGAGCTCAACGAATAGGTTATGAAAGTGTTTGGCGATCATAAAATCATTGAGTAATGGTTAAATAGGAGAATATTTTTCTTTTATAGTATTTAAACAATAAAATTAATAATAAAAATACCGAGGAAGCACAATACATTCCTAGCGGATCCTTAAAGACATTGTTTTCTAAGAACTATCCAAACATTTGGATAATTGTTTTAGCACATTTCTCTTGTTGAGAAACGCAGTCTAACAGCTCAGAACTGTTCTTGGGCTGATGGTTTTGAAGCTAGCTTTGCTGGTTTGGAAGCTGCTGGGGGATTGTGTGACTGTGTTCTTCCCTGGGTGTGTGTCTGTTTAGAAACTAATCAGGAATGCCTGTCTCGGCACTGGTGCTGCTGTGAGTTCATGGATGTGTGTTTCTGGAAGATTCTCCCCTCAGATGCCTACCCTAAAGCTTTACTGAATTGCAGACTCCACCCCATTTTAAAAGGGGAAATCCGGAAGATGTTTTTACTCAGTGATAAGACTTGGTCTCTTTAGAAGGTAGTTCACTTAGTTTTATGCAGATAAAATAAGCATTTGTCTATACATAGGGAAAGGAAATGAACTTTTTAATGATACTACTTTTTTCTTAGGATATCTGAACTGCCTCTGTTCCATTCCCTTAACATTTAGTTGTATCTTAGCTCTGGAGAGGCTTCTGTCTTGAAAGTCAGTACTTTTTCTAATAAGGCTGAGTTATACTTTGTTTTGTTTATCTCGTTTTGGACTGTAGCAAAGAGAACAGTAATTTCTTGTTTCTGCAAGTTTATAGCAGAGAGCTGGATCATAGATTCTAGCCTCAGGATTATTTTATTGAGTAAAAGTCAATATGTTCCTAAGACTGCCGAGGTAAACTCTGTGTGTGTGTGTGTGTGTGTGTGTGTGTGTGTGTGTGTGTGTGTGTGTGTGTATTTTCTAGGCCCTGAAAAGGTGAACATTGACTCAGTATTTCTCAAGTATTGTTGATGAAGACCTCGAGACCCATTTGTTTTGACTAAGGTGTGTATATTTCCAAATTTCTGTCCCTTTAGTAGCACATTTGTTCTAACCATATTGCAGCTGATCAGCATTGCTAGCCAATTCCCTCGAATTCTCAATTCTTGTTAACAACCCTGGCAATTAACCAATTACTCCTCCCACTGAAGGCTCAGGGAGGAAGGGGCCTATGATTGATGGTGGCACAGCGTCTGTGCTTGTTGACTTGAACTCAATTGCTGGGCACTTCATTTAGAGAATGGATGAGCAGGTGAGTAGCCAACAGGCTGAAGGCGATCAAATAGCTAACACTGCCCATGGGTGGCAGGTGCAAGGGCGGTTTCCTGGGCCCTTTCCTGCTGTTACTTGCCTCTGGTTCATGCTCCTAGACCTTGCAAGAAACCCTGATGTTGCCTGTATAGGAAGTTAGCTAATCTAGCACCTATGGTTTCACAATGGCAGAGTTGAAGTATTTGAGGAGACAATGGCTGTCTAGCCTATAAGTACAGGAAGCCCCGCACTCCACCCCAGAAAGCCCTAGTGAATGGCCATTGAGACTCTTCAAATATGACCAGTAATGACTTTGGAAGGCTGCTCATTCCATTTGTATAGCACCATTTGTTAAAAAGTCTCCCTTCAAATGAAATACAATTTGTCTACTTGTAATTTGGATCCATTGATTCTATATTGCCCAGGGAAGCGATCCTGAGTAACTCCTCCTTCTCCTGGCTTCTCCAACTCAAGAACAGCTTCTGGATCTCCATCTCTGCCTGTGCTAAATTTCCTTTAATATTTTTCAATGTCTATTAAACCTTTCAGCATCTCCTTATGCCACCTTATTAGTTCTCCGGGTTCTGCTTTAATTGTGGCATTATGTGCAAATATAATTACCTGGATTACATTTTTCATAGGCCCATTCTTGTCATTTCATATCCCGTCTTATCTTTGGTCCAGTAAAACTATAAAGTATGGGTGACTCATTCATTAAAGCTCATAAAATGACCAGTAGTACTAAAGTGACATTTGATAGACCTTCTTTGAAATAACTTTGGAGCTATCTGTTTCAAGAACTATTTCTAGGGCTATGTGGCATGGCTTGAATTTTTTATGTGTTCTTTAGGAGAATCTAAAATTACTGATTTAATAAAATTATAGGTACTAATAAAGGCAACAATAGAGCAAGGAAAATGAGCAATGGTAGGACAGGAAGAAAAGCGAAGGTCGCTCAGGAAAGAGGAAAGCACATAGTAGCCATAGGGAAGTCTGCTCTTTGGTGGTAGACACAGAATTACCCCAAAGGTAGGAGCCATCATATATGCATATACATATATATATGTATATATGTATGTGTGTGTGTGTGTGTGTGTGTGTGTGTGTGTGTGTGTGTGTAATAATGTACATGGTGTGAGATGGGGGTGCCAAAATATCCTAGACTCTGAATATCCTTTACCCTTCTCTTGCTACCAGTAATACCAATGCAGTCATATTCTTTAGCTTAGGGCCTCCATAAAAATCTGAATGTTCTTTGGCAGGTGAAATATTAAGTCATTATCAGCTGGTGACATCTCAGAGTTTGCTGGTCACTGAGCAGGCCCCCAAGGGAACAGGATGCAAAAATGAATTGTTGTAATTGGGAGAGGATATGAATGATATAAAAGTATAAAATTTTAACATATTTGGTTTCATAAGATGTAAAGATGAAGGATGGAGAGAAAGACTTTGTGGATGTAAGCCATCTGAGACCAGTAGGGCGGCCATATGGATCCTTTTGTAGCTGTGTGGATACTGGAAATTGGAAGAATAAAGGACAATGCAAAAGAAATGAGCTGTGGCACAATGTCAATAAATTACCTGGGTTGAAAAGGATAAAGAAGGGCACCAAGGGGATGCCTGTCGGTGTTCCCAAGTTTGAGATGAAGAACTATGAGTTGTTGGGTAGAGAAAATGCCCTGGTGCTTTTACATTTTGCCTATAAGTCTGATTAAATATTCTAAGGGAGCGCTGTAGTCTTTGACAGAGCACAGTTGTGTACCACGTAAAAGGGTAGCCTATCTCTTACCCCCTTGGGTAGAGGAGTCAACCATACTGTTTCAGCAATGCCATCATTAAAGACCTAAATTTGAAAAAAAATATCTAGAAAAATGTTACTCTTATCCACAACTGTGAATTCTAATGAGAAAAGGCTGGCTATTTACCATTGGAGAAGATGGATACGTATTCAAAACATCTGTAGGTAGAGCCTGGGGGGAAAAAACCCTGAAAAGCAGTTTACACCAGTGCTCTCCTATGAATTAAAATGGAAATTCTGCTTTTATATCAAGAGAATAGTATTCTGGTAGGCTTTATTATCTAGTAGGAAGAAAAAGAGTTAGGTATAAAATGAGTATCAGTAAATAAACAAGAGTAATTAATTAAAAAATAAAAGCATATTTTGAGTCTCAATGAAGTCTAGGGAATAATCTCTGTTGTGATCTATTGAATGACAGCTGACTGTTTTGCTGTTGTTGCTCACTTGGTGTGTCGTTTATTGTCCGTCCTAACGATACACAGAGACTGTATTTGTGTGGGAGCAGGGTAAAGGAGCAGTGGGGAGGACGTGTAAGGAAGAATGTCACCCATGTGTAAGGAGCCATGTTCTTGCTAAGACAGCCTTTTCGAGTAATGTGGTTTGAAAAGCAGGATAAGTTGGATGAGTTTTTGTCCCTATGCCCAGGAATAAGACTTTCTCATATAAAAATGCAATTCCACACACCCTGCCCACTGCAAATATCAGCAAGGATGTGCACATATGTCCCAAATTAATTCTGAGTCAAATTCAGACCCAGATTTGTGTTAATGTATTTAGCAAGTAATTAATTGTCCATTCATTCATTAACAGCATATTTTAAAACTTCTTGCAAAACCCTGCCTCCTCCCTCCACAAAGTGGCACTTCTAAGGAGACAGAAGGGCTATAAAATATGTCCAGTTAGAAGGGAACACACAGCAGAAACAGAAAATTACACTTTTAGTTGTAGAAGAATATTAGTTATAGAAATGAAAAAACATTTTGTTTTCCTTCACATTTTCACACACAGAAAAGATGCAGTGCAGACTGTAGCTGCATCTGTGGGTGTTTTAGCATTTTATGGTTCCAGTTTAGTGCAACGCTATTCTCTCTTGTACATTGTAATTTTTCTTCCATTTGAGAATGGCTTTATAGTTTTCTAAGCAGTTTCACATAGAGTAGTTCATTTGTGGAACTAATAGCATTTACATGGGGTAACAATATTCTAATAGAATTGCACAATTCACATAATGAGTTTAACTTGTTATTAAAATGAATGTCACTTGGCTAAGATTGAAGAGAGAACCCAAGTGGTTACCAATCTTCAGGTGAGTTCCAGCTGCCCCTGGCCTGTGAGAGGCAGGGTATCTGTGTCTTTGCAGGCCTCTTGGTGATTCTGTGTTCCCATACTGTTTTCCCTTTGTCTCCATTTCAATTTAGCAGGATGATGAATTAGGGCTAAGAAAGCTGGAATCACAAGGCTTTATATCCTACTCTGTACCTACTACACAGGCAACAAATACATGTTTCTTTCTATCTGTTTGTGTATGTTATTAGAACTATAAATCAATTAAAAATTGAAGTTAAAATCCAAATTATGATAGATAGCAGACGGATCTCTGTGAATTAGAGGCCAGCCTGGTCTACAGAGTGAGTTCCAGGACAGCCAGGGTGGTTATAGAGAAACCCTGTCTTGAAAAACAACAATAAAGATGAGCTAATAGCACCTTTGCTCCCTCACATTGAAGCCCTATCTCAGAGTAGAAGAGATAACACAGGCTGTTTGGCTTCGCCTTGAGCCTGTTGAGACACAAACTGGAAGGACTTTTCAACCGCAGAGTTTCTGAATCCCTTTAAAATCCTATTTTTTTTTTGAAAAATTTTAAAAGTTTCATTATATAATAATTAGTTTCAAGGTATTCTTGGAAAAATGAATGTGAAGATTTGGGAAAACAAAGAGGGAGATGATGAAGTGGGGCTGTGGAAGTAATTTCCCTTGTGAGAATACAACCACCAAGATTAAAATAATTCAGGGCTCAAAACTGGAGGAAGAAGGCACTGGGGTAGCCTACCTTCATCAGAGAATTAGAGGTTCGCATTCTTCCAAGATTCTATTTGTAAACACATTCACTGTAATATGGCAATTTGCTCTGTTGAAAATCCACAGATGCAGCCTCACTTTCTGTTCTGTGTGGACACACCTATGGCATTAGCCTCAGGACAAGACTTCCTGATTTCAAGAAACTCCAGAGCATGGAAGCTAAGTTAAACATGGAAGGATCTAAAATGTTGTGGTTCACTTTTCTTACTTCAGCCTTCGTTGAGTGGCTTCTTCCTTGGGTACAACATAATACAGCCAGAGAGTCAATACTTCCTGAATTCAGGACACTGGCAAAAACTTCACCATTAAAGGAAGCATAGATTAGAAGGGGCTGTGGTGGTATATGATAGGAGTATAATTTCGACATTACAGGTACCCTTTCCAAAGGTATGTCTGGACAGGAAGATCCCCTTTCTGTCAAAGGGTCTGACATATTCCAATAGAACTGTGGTGGCTGGTAGAACAAGAATGCATTGCCAACCTTGGTCCTCAGGTTGGCAGCTTCAATGTCACATAGTTGTTGCCAACTGTTTTAGCAACTGCCACAAAAGGAAGGCTGCTTTTAGATGATGCACTCTGAGCCTAGGGTAGTGAGAAAGTGCCATATGAGTAGAGATCCCAGGGACCTTCTAGACCATTCTGCAATGACTACTCTCTGGCCATGGGACCTGAATCTGCCCATTTCTGCCCCTGGCCATGGACCTGCTACTTTATTTATTTATTTATCTATTTATTTATTTATTGTCTTCCTTGATAGTGAGCCTTTTGTTTTCAAATATTTTAATAATATATAGAGAAGGGGGTGGAGAGATAGCTTAGTAGTTAAGAGCACTGGCTGCTCTTCCAGAGGTCCTGAGTTCAATTTCCAGCACCCACGTGGTGGCTTATAACTCTCTGTAGTGAGATCTGGTGCCCTCTTCTAGTATGTTCTACATGTAGGCAGAACATTGTATACATAATAAATAAATAAATCTTAAAAAAAATAATATAGAGAAAAGGGAAGGTGGAAAATAGGATAAAAGGCCAGAGTTCTTACCATGACTTAGCTGGGTTGTGTTTGTTTGTTTTCAAGGATAGCTTTTTTTGTGGAGCAGGTCTTTGTTCTGCTGCTTCCAATGACATTATTCTTAGAAGTTAATCTTATTTTGAGACAAAAGGGAGATTTGGATATTGTCAACTACAGAGTTGACACTGGTAAACCCCTCATCTAGCCTAAAGCACAGCTGGCATTAGTAGGATGTTAGCCACTAAGTCCAAGAACAGTCTTCCATGTAGCACAGTAGAACAAATGGAGGAAAGTACCAGAAGACCTAGCCAAAAGGGAAAGTCTGCCACACAGGTCACACCAGACACACAGGTGAAGAGTGGAGGCACAGGCCTAAAATACAAATGTAAATTACTAATGAATCCCCATGAGTCCCAAGTAAAGCAAGAGAGACTGGTGTCTATTATGTTGAGACTCCCGAGAGCCAAGGACTAAGAAGATACTGTGCCTTTCAGTCACCAAGACCAATCACTTTCAAAGGAGCCACAACATGGCTGACTGTAGATTCCCCATAGAAGCAATGGAAGAACATGGAGGTATTATTATCAAACAGATAAAGGTTAACTCAATGCTTAGCATTGTAGAAATGCCCTTCTGAAATGAAAACATTTTCAGAAGAAAGCAAAAGCCTTCATTTATAAGGGTAGCTTATTAAAAGAAAATTTGAAGAATATTCTTTAGGAAAAAACAATGAAATGACCTATTGTTTGAAGAAAGTAGCTAAATGAGTTTTGAAAGTTAAACATATGGGTGAATCTAAATAAATATTGACTGTAAAAATAAATAAAATGAATAACATATTTTGTGGGTTTTACCCATAAGCAGACAAGACTCACACAATTAAAATACAACAGAAGCTTGCCAGATGTGGGAATGATAAGTGGACTTAAAGTGTTTTTCTAGTCCTTGAAATGGTGGGAAAAGGTGAAAGTATCATCTTTTGTTAGTTTTTTATGAGTCAAAATATATATTCTAATATCTAGTGTAACTAGTAAATTAAAATTATAAAGAGTAACAGCCAAGGGAATAAAAGGAAGAAACAAAATAGCCAAACAAACAAAAACAAATACTTTAGTTGATCAAAAATATCAGACAAAAAGGATAAATTCAAAAAGTGATGAAATGTTATAGAAAATGATGATTTTGGATTTAAAAATAAATTGAATTAGTTACCACACTAATGTATAACTATAATAAATGCCCCCAGACAAAACTGTCAGGCTAAAATAAATAAATAATGTCCATCTAAATGCCAGTGAAAGCAGACTTTAAATATGAGGATGTGATAGAAAGCAAAGGAATAGAAAATATGAAACCAAAGCAAGCTAGGTTGTGTAACAGACAAAAATTTACAGGCAAAACTCTTTCAAAGTGATTAAAGAGGAGATTTCACAATGGCAAATGGTTCTATTCACTAGGCAGGAAAAACATAATTTTAATTTTCTATAGTCATCCAAATACAACTTCAAGTAACGAACAAAATTGAGATGAAATCCATAAACATAGTAGTACACTTTAACATATTTCCCTCATTAACTGATAAAACAAAGGAGAGAGTAAAAGAGCAGAGTATGGACCATTTGAAAACACAATTAACAAACAAGACGTGATTGATCTAAAATATGTGTCCACCATCTGCACAGTATGAATTTGTATGAAGCACACATGAAACAGTCACCAAAATAGATCATCTGCTGATTCATATAGAAAGTCTAAACACATTTCAAAGGGCTATAGTCATGCTGAGTGTGTTCTCTGACCACAAAGCAAATTAAGCTACAAAACAAAAACAAAAGATAGCTAGGAAATTCTGTTGTGTTTGGACAAGAAGAAGTATATTCTAAATAGATTTTTTTTGAGTAAAAAAAAATTATAGAGGAAATTAGAAATTTCTTTGAAATGAGTGATAGCAAAAATAACATGACATGCGGATTGCAGATGAAGACATCTTGAGGGATAATTACAGAGTTAGTTGAATATATAAGATAAAGATGAAAATGATGTGGGCATCAGTCTAAAGAAATCAGAAGGAAAAGAACCAAGGAAAACCCAAGGAAAGCAGAAGGAAGAAAAAGTATAAATATAGCACAAATGAAAGAGTAGAAAACAGATTTGCAACAGAGCCCACTGCTAGTGTTTACTGAGAATGCTTAGCAAAATCAACAAATGAAAGCTTCACCAATATGACTGATGAGAGGAGAGCACAATCAGCCAAGAATGAAAATAAACACTGTTAAAGGTCTGACAAGGAATAGTGTCATGTTCACAGTAACCAAACCAGACTTTTGAAAATACACCTTGTGATGAAACAATTCTTAAACAAACATCTCTGCACTAAAAGGAAATTGAGAATAGAAAATTCAAAATAAAAAAGACAGATAAAAAGGACTTTCTCATTAAAAGTCTCCTATGGAGAGAGGTGCTCTGGTCAGCATCTTAAACGAGGTCTACCCCCTCTTCTGTGAGAAAATGATAACTGTCTTAGACATTCTATAGAATACAAAATAAAAGTGGAGACACTGTATGACAAAGCTCACAGGAAAGCACAAATAGAAAATATTTAGGTAAGCATCCTTCAAAGACACACATGCAAACCTGAACAAAATAAGAATACATTGAGCAGAGTGCTTAGTAAAACTGCTAACCTTTGTGACAAATTTGGTCTCTTTCCAAAAATTCAAAACTTACTTAACGTTTAAAGTGAATACAATATACCAAATCACCAGAGAAAAGAAAACAAAAATGTAATTTTCAGTAAATGCAGAAAAAGAAATTTTGGGGATATTTACTATTTATAATTAGAATAAGCACTGAAATAAAACATCTTAGCAAGCTAGGAATAAAGAAAATATAAGTATATATATGAACCTGAAGCCATCATCAGACTTAATGGTGAGATGCTGAGTGGTATCTGGCATAGTCTCAGCTGTATTCTGTCTAAGATTCTTTCAGGAACAGATCTAGGAATGGTAGGGCTGCTTCATGTGGTGCTATTTTTAGAGCTGTGAGCAAATTTTATATTGATTTCTATAGACTTTGGACCAATTACATCCCCACCAATGGTATAGAAGGACTCTTTCACCCCTACTCACTCCTTCACCATCATTTGTTGTTTTGTTGTTTAGATGATAGCCAATCTGACTATGTCCAGATGGAATTTCTATGTAATTATATCTAATAGATAAAGATGTTGAAAAAAAATTACTGCTTCATTATCATCTGCCACATTCTGATTTCATTTAGCCATTTCTTGATTGGATTATTTGTTTTTGTTGTTGTTATTTAATTTTTTAAAACTCATTCTATGGTTTGGGTATTTATCCACTGTTGGATGAATAACTAAGAAAGATTTTCTCCTATTCCATACAGTCTGGCTTCTTCCTGTTGTTTCCTTTACTATGCAAACACTTTTGAATTTGGTGCATCCCCATGTCTTAACTTTCTTCTCAAATCTAGAAATGAGTCATATCCAAAAATCCTTGGGTATGCCTGTAGCATGAAATCTTTCTCCTACGTTTTCCTTTGTAGTACCAAAGTTTCAAGGTTTATAGTAAGGTCTCTGATCAACTTTGGGTTGACTTTTTCCCCAAATAAATCATTAAGAAAACAACAATAGTTTGTATACAACAGGTTAAAGAACATAGATGAATTATGTTTCTATTAGGCTCCATGATTTAGAAGGTAAGAAAATGCAGCAGAATAAACTGTTACAATAGAATAAAAATTACTTGGGGTAGATTTAATAAAAGGTATAAATGATATCTATGCAGAAAACCATAATATTGAGAGAAAATAAAACTTTTAAATAAAGGAAGGAAATATATTCATGTCTTAAAAGACTCAAGAGTGTAAACACAATTTCATGATACTTATATTCAACACAGTCCCAAACAAATTCCCAAAATGATTGCACTGGATATTGGCAAGGACTTTTTAAGTGACATGGAAAACGACAGGACCAGAACAGCAAGGCCACTTGCAGGAACTTGTTTTATTAGGTACTGGACAGATGAAGCTGTAGTACCTAAGGGTGTGGTTCTGAAGCACACCTTAGTATATAAAGCATATTCAGAAACAGACACATGTTTATGGAGGCCAGCTTGTGACAGTTTTTTGCAGAAGCAGTAATAAATCATGTTTTTATCAAATTTTTCTTTGTCACCTGGATATATCCATGGGGGCTTGTTGGCCTCTACCTCACACCAACAACAAAAGGTTTTAGTCTTGAATGAGTTCCTTAGAAACAGGACACCTGAGTGACTAATGAACACATGAGGGGCACTGAAAGGAAAATGAAAATTAAAATTACTGTGAGCTAATAGAATGAAGTCTCAGTTTAGTTAAAATGTCAGACTGACAGGGAAAAGCTGTCTAGGGATGGTGGGCCAGGGATGTAGGGAGTTGGCAGAGCAGTTTCCTAGCATGCATGAGGTTCTGTGTTCAACACCCAGTACTGAAAAAAAGTGCAAGAGGGAGGGATTACTACTGTCCTACACTGTTGCTTGTCTATTGCACTCCAAATAATACTATCTTTTGTCATTGTCCCCTAAAGTGATTTTATTAATTAGAATAGCTGGGCAGCCCTCACAAATAATAAATAAAATCAAAGAATGTCAAAGGAAGCATGCTTCATAGCAGCCTAAATCAGATTATGTAAATTAATAAGTAATATCTAAATTAATAAGTAGTAAGTCTGTGCAATGGGACACTATACAATTGAAATGTATATTATTGGTGTCCGAATGAGGTCACCAATTTACTTGTAGAGGAGAGATAGGGTAGTTTTCAGATGGAGACATGAAAGTCGGCCAACTTGAGGACCTCCTCATGTCTGCAGTATANTGTGGATTGGATCCTGCAGAGGCTCACCTTGACAGTCATTCAGCTGTGAACTGTTCTGTGTACTTTGCATGCTTCTAAAATCTCAGTATTTAAAGAGTTAATCAACTAATTTTCCAATCTTCAGAGAAATAATACATCATAAATATATTCTAAAACCTATAATAAATAAGAAAACATTTTCAAGTTTATGTTTTCAACATTTTACACTGGTAAAGTGAAATTTCTGCTTTAGTGTTTCTAATGCATATCATTTCACTCTACAAAACCCAGCTTCATTTGTGCATTGTTTGCTTCTTCAATTCTGGTGGTAATATTCCAACGACAGACACCAGTAACAGGGCATACATGTGTGTTCCTTACCAGCATCCCCGGAAGAGTCTTTTCAAGTAAGAATTCAATTCTTTGTTTCATTTGATTCCCAAAGAGGATGAAGACAGTACACAAGGCAAGCAAGAGGGGCAAAGACTGATGCTAAAACAGTAACCAGCACACAAGGTGAGGAAGATGAGAATCACAAACACAGTTTGTGAGCACACAGACTTTTAAAGGGCAAATTTGCTTGCTTCTATAAGAATCAAAATTCCCACTTATTTTTTACTAGAAATTCTAATTTTCAGCATTTATTATTGAGAAATCTTGAAGGAGCAGTTAAAGAAACAGGTAAGAATACAGTCATTATGGCATAATTGAAAATAACAATGCTAAGAGATAACACATTTCAGCAGTCAAATATTTATGTGAATTAAGTTCATCTATATCATAAAAAGCTACTGAAAGTCAAAAATAGGTAGACATGAAGGATGTTTCCAAGCATTAGGAAACTCTTCAGAAGAGTTAAATGAAAAATGTAAAATAATATTAAGTATTATTTATGGAAAAGTAAATAATATTTAATATATTAAGTATGCATGGTGTAAATGGAGGTTTTGTCCTGTCAGCAACTCCCAAATACTTAGCATCCTTTTCCCAAATAATTGACTCAGAAGCTTAATATAAATTATAAATGTTTGGCCAGTAGCTCAGGCTTATTACTAACTAGGTTTTACACTTAAATTAACCCATAATTCTTATCTATGTTTAGCCACATGGCTTGGTACCTTTTCTCAGTATGACATTTTCATCTTGCTTCCTCTGCATCTGGCTGGTGACTCCTGACTCTGCCCTTCCTTCTCCTAGCATTCTTAGTTTGGTCACCCTGACTATACTTCCTGCCTGGCTATTAGCCAATTAGCATTTTATTAAGCCAATATGAATGACAAATCTTTACAGTGTACAAGAGGATTATTCCACAGCATTTCCCCCTTTTTGTCTAATTAAAAAGGAAGATTTTAACTTTACCATAGTAAGATTTTATATAACTAAAGCAGTTATTAAGAATTACAGTAACACTAACTAATCCATTTGCATTTGACAAAATTAGAGAAAATACTTAATTATCTATCTTATCTTGGTGAGTCTAAAGTTTTGTATCTAAATTACTTTCTATTAGAACTAAGAAAAACTATAATTATAACTATTTAGTCTTCAACTCCATCAAAGACCCCAGAAGGGTTAAATGTTACCTAATGACAGGGACCTCAAGCTTCCTGGCCAGTCACCCAGAGTTTCTCTGCAACATTGAGGCATCCAACTCTGGCCTACAGGCCTAGCATGTCAGACAGACTTTCCTGTGAAGCAGGGAATTTTGAAGGACTGTCCTACCTTGTCTTGGCAAAGTTCCACAGTTGCCTGTCTTGGCAAAGTTCCACAGTTGCCTTTCTTGTGTCCTACTGGTCCAGTTTGGACAGTAGCTGTCAGCAGTTGAGGCAAATGCAGTTTCTTTGCCCACATGGCTAGCTCTTGCCATAAAGAAAATAAGCTCCATATGGAGTTTCTTAGATGCCCATCATCTTCTTCGAAGTAATTGGTACTGCCAGGAGCAGACACATCTCACTGTTGAGAAAAGTTTAAGTTCTTAAAATATTTTAAATAACATATTCTGTAGATCTTTGAAGTGTTTGAAGATTGCCTATCTGTCTGTATGACCTTGAAAACCTAACAAACATGACTATAAGTGTGCTATTACAGATGACTATTAATCTGTATTTCTTAACCATATATTACATTTTTAAATGAGCTGCATAAACATAATACCCTAAACAAGAGTAGAAATATACATATAGTAAAACATAAATAACTTTACATTTATATCAATAAACCAAAATCCATACCATTGTTGTTTTTATTAAAGTAGATTCAACAAAATACCCTTTTATCTTATCACTTCTATATCCCTCATTTCCTTTTTACAAGATCCCTGAATCTAATCTCCTTTGTTTATCTTTTTCCTGAACATTACTAATAACAACTTATAACTAATCCCCCTAAACAATGACAAAACCTTTTATAACCAATATTTTGGGAATGTGGGCAAGATTACTTCTTTTTTTTTGTTTTGTTTTGTTTTGTTTTACTGAGAATACTTTATTTGCTGGTAGAAGTTGCTAAAAATGCATAGAACAAAGACCAATAGAAAATGCACTGTATTTGAATCTTCCTATTCTATATAAAATGAACGGTGTACAGCATCTATTGGAAAAATGGCTACATGGACATTTATTTTATGCCCACTTATAAATAAAAATAAACCTTTTTATTCAAGAGTATATAAAATCTGGGAATTCACATCCATCCACAGGGGGTGTGTGGCAGAGACACACGATGTTAGAACTCTATTTTAGCTTGTCCATGCTCTGTTCCTTCAATGTTTCTGTTTTATAAGGTCAACCAAATCCAGTGAGCTCCAAAAACACTCTTCGGCGATTAGAACGAGCTGCTTACTCATATTTAATAAAAATGGTTAGCTTTTAAAACATAAAAAGGCAAAATGTTAAAACGTTTTTTAAATTGTACAACAGGAAAATAAAGTTAAAAATATTTTTTTACTCAATGCTGAATTTTCATAAAACAGGTGTATAATAGTGTTTATTTTGACAGCTGCTTTAAAAATTTAAAATATCTTCCTCCTTTCAGAAAAACACACACACATCTGTACTGAGATAAGTCCAACATTAGAGTACAAATGATTTTTTTTGGTCAGTCTTTCCGAGGTGACATTCACCAAAATTTCCATGGGTAACTGACATGCAAAAGGGACCAACCTTTAATCATTTGATTACAAAACAAATCAGATCACATCAAAAGTGTTTCTTCCCCCATACAAGCTATCACAGTATATAGGCCTCTAGCTCTAAATAATAGANTTCCAAATTTGTAAATTTTCTTCAGACTTCAGAACATAGGCATTCCAAGTCCTGAATCATCTTCTATGATAGCTGCAGAATCAAAGAAGTCTGGCCTCAGCTCAGCTCTTTCTCGCCGATTTCTTGATGGGGGCAAATCAATAACCATGGTGTCTTCAAATTCTTCATTCATGTCTTCTAACTGGCTCCGTGATGACATCATCACATCTTCAAAGATGGGCTCAGCGTCTTCCTCCATTAGACCCCAAACAGCGTGCCTTACTCCAGCTCTCACTTTCATGTAGTTCATTCCTGTTCTGTCCTTCCGATTCAAGTCTTCTAACTTCGGCTGGCCTAACCAAGAGATCTGCATCTGGGGATTGTGTAAAAAGTCTGGTTCAGAACCATGTACAGACTCAGGTTCCTGGATCTGTTCTCCCATGGGGCGGCTGTTCTCTCTAAGCACAGTGGAGGTGAGCTGTGGGGTTGGCAGGGGTCCAGGAGTCTGAATCATGGTGTCAGTCCTATTTAGCCATGTGTTATCCAGACTTTCATCTTCTACTCGTTTTCTGTGCAGTGGGGTCTTCCTTTCTTACTCCTCACTGAGGATGTTTTATTGCTGCTACTTCCACTGTTCACAGACATTCTATCATCTTCACCCCCAGTGACTAATGAATTTCTATAGGAAATGAGTGGAAGCCATACATCCTCCCTCCTTTCCATCATTTGCTCAGTGAGGGATTTCTCTAGATATGAATGAACAGTCTTCTTGTCCTGTGGAAGACGTTTAGAAGAAAATTCACTTAATACTTCAAGAAAAGCCAGATTAGGAGGTGGATATTCTTGTCCTTTCTGATTCTGGTATTTAAAGGCAAACTCTATTCCATCCTTGTGAAGTGTGGCAACTGCTTCTCTGGTCTTGATCTGGTCCAATCCAAATGTAAGGGCAAGATGATGTGCCAGTTCTTTAATACCACTGACCTGGGCAGATGTCCTATCCAGATTAGGACCTTGTTCTTGAACAAGTTCGTTGAATAAATGCTGCAAACTGAGAATGAGGGTCTTAGCACACTGAATTTTATCAATCTGCCTGGTCTTACTCAGGGTTTCCTTAATGATATCACCATAGTCATTGTAATACATATTGTCCTTCTGAGTCTGGGTTACCTCACTCAGGATGATATTTTCTAGTTCCATCTATTTGCCTGCACATATCATATGGTCATTGTTTTTCTCTGCTGCGTAGTACTCCATTGTGTATATGTACCACATTTTCTTAATCCATTCTTCAGTTGACGGGCATCTAGGTTGTTT
>LZPO01098582.1:8304-20927 GCA_001675575.1 Neotoma lepida | reverse complement strand
CTTTGACTATTCAAAATTCTCTTCAGAACTTTTTCTTGTTGCCTGAAAGTGATTGCTTGTAAAAGGGAGTTTGAGGGCAGCATAGAATATTTCCTATTAGTATTTGATGCATCCTTTGAGTGGCCTACTTACAATTGGTGTATCTAGTTCTTAGATGTTTGAATTCATTTTACAGAAGAGTCTGCAGAGGAATCGATTGCTATCAGCATTGCACAAATGGAAAAACGTTTACTCCATGGCTTAATTCATAATGTTCTGCCATATGTTGGTACCTCTGTAAAAACTTTAGTGTTAGCATACAGCTCTGCAGTCTCCAGCAAAATGGTATGTACAAATGAATACTAGCTTGAGTATTAAGAAAAATAGCAGTGAGACAACTTTGGTTTGCTTATTGATGTTTATTTAAGAGGGAAAGAACAGAGTGTCTTCCCATGGGTAGGTGTACACTGCTTGCTTTCATATAATTTCATTTGTTAGAGTATTCTTTGTAGCTTAGGAATCATTGCCTGTGCTATAGATAATGGAACTGAAATTAGGCAGGTAATCATTTATCTGGATTTATAGATATAAAATGATGAATCTTAGTTCTATATAGTTTATTATATCATGTAAGGCATGGCAAGATGGACAAGTGAGATGAAACCAGTTTTATAAAAGTTATGACTTCCTGTATAAAATCTCCTTGGGTAGTCCTTAAAAAGGTAGACTTTTCTGAGTCTAATTTCTAAGAATCTTTAAGAAGGTTACTAGAAATTTGAGCTCAGGGACTGGAGAGGTAAATGGCTTGTTTAGTAAAGTGCCTTTTGTGTAAGCATAAGGACCCGAGTCTGGATCCCCAGCATGTACAGATACATGTATAATGGCATGTGTCTGTAACCACAGTGCTGGGGATCTAGGAGAGATGGTGCAGAGACAGCAGATTCCTGGTACTCACTGGCAGCTGCACTAGCAGAACCTGTGGCCTTAAAGTTCGGGGAGAGATGATGGAGGAAGACACTGGGGATTAACTTCTGGCCTCCACAAACACCACACAAAGCATAGAGTATGTCTATTTTAATGTGTTTTTTAAGAGAATTTTTTTTTTCTTTCAGAAAAAACGCATATAGAACTTAGGAAAAACCAGTGGGTTATATTTAGTATTGTCTGTTGCTTACCTAACTAAAGCTCTACATGTCCTCATGACGACTTTCTTTTCCTTCTTAGGTTAGACAGATTTTAGAGCTTTGTCCTAACCTGGAACATCTGGATCTTACCCAGACTGATATTTCCGATTCTGCATTTGACAGGTTATTTATTTTTAAATATCTAAATATAATAAATTCTGACTATGAAATCAGTAAAAATATTCTCTATTTTCTTGTTTGCGTAATCACTGTTTACTCATACTATTGTATATTCCTACTAAATTCCTGCCATGTTTGGCTGTAACTTGATAGAACTCCCAAGTTTTTGCCTCTTGATCACATATGGCAGCTGATCCAGAACATTGCTACTGCCATCTGTATGTCATGCCTATGCTTATGAACCTTGTTTTGTAACTGTCTAGATCAGTATTACCTGTTTTCAAGGTTTTATTTCAGTTTTTGAGTGCCTTTTGTCAAAGCTCCCTTTTAATTCATGGTTTTTCTGGTTCAGTACCAGTTTGTTCAAGCCACATTCTTTGCAAGTAATTCTTTCTTGGAGGCTACTAGTTTTGTTTTTATTTTAGCTCCCCATTTTGTCCAAGTTCTGAAATGTCTTATTTCAGAGGAAGAGAGAGATTCTTCTACCCGTTTCTACAGTTTGTTTCTTCTATATCTTCATTATGCAGTAGTTACTTTTTTTTTTTATATGTATGCTGCCTTTCCTCTACTGCTTACTTTTAGAACAGGAAACTGAAGTCTGTTCCATTCATGTCTTTCTCTCATTCTGTCCTAGCAGTAATGCTTGTTTTTAAATTACTTGCCTTAGTATATTTTTTTGTATTCCTAGCACTAAAAATATTCCACGATGATAGAAATTCCAGAAATGTTTAAGTGATGATTTTGTATTTAAAATAATTCTAATGCTCATCTGTATATATGTAGTTTAATGCTTCTGAGGAATTTAATAGTCTTGTTCNCTCTTGTAGTTGGTCTTGGCTTGGTTGCTGCCAGAATCTTCGGCATCTTGATCTGTCTGGATGTGAAAAAATCACAGACATGGCTCTAGAGAAGATTTCTAGAGCTCTTGGAGTTCTGACATCTCATCAGAGTGGCTTTTTGAAAAGTGCAGGCAAGGCTACTTCAACTCCATGGACAAATAAAGACATTACAATGCAATCCCCCAAGCAGTATGCCTGTTTGCCCAATTTAACTGACAAAGGAGTTGGTGAAGAAATAGACAATGAGCACACTTGGACTAAACCTGTGTCTTCTGAAAGTTTCACTTCTCCTTATGTGTGGATGCTAGATGCTGAAGATTTGGCTGATATTGAAGATGCTGTAGAATGGAGGCATAGAAGTGTTGAAAGTCTCTGTGTGATGGAAACAGCCTCCAACTTTGCTTGTTCCTCATCTGGTTGTTACAGTAAGGACTTTGTGGGGTTAAGGACTAGTGTCTGTTGGCAGCAGCATTGTGCTTCTCCAGCCTTTGCGTATTGTGGCCATTCATTCTGTTGCACAGGGACAGCTCTAAGGACTATGTCTACACTCCCAGCGACTTCTGCAATGTGTAGAAAAGCATTAAGGACTACATTGCCCAGAGGGAAAGACTTAATTTATTTTGGGAGTGAAAAGTCTGGCCAAGAGACTGGACGAGTACTTTTGTTCCTCAGTCTATCTGGATGTTATCAGATCACAGACCATGGTCTCAGGTGAGTGATCAGTTTCAGTTATTAGGAAATGGACATATTCTCAGATGGAATATTATATTTTTGATTTAAGTTTTTTACTTAAGCAAGTGTTATTTGTTAAAAGTATTGGAGCAGTAGTGCTTCTGATTCAGCATGAAATTTCATTTTAGTCAGTTCCAGTACATTGTGAAGTATAGAGGAATATACATTTAGAAGTTTAATTTCTTAGTAATTGGCCGTATTACATTTTTATAAAACATTTTGGTGGGTATAGGTTATCATCTCAAGGACATTACAGAAGTAAATTTTATATTGAGGACTTTGGAAAGCATGTCTGTTATAGTTTGGTGTGATTTTTATAGCTGTGAAGTGCCAGTAACCCAAATTGCTGTTGAGTTGTATCCGTTCATTGCTACTGCTGTTGAGACAATCTCAATAAGTAGCCTTGACTGGCCTGGTACTTGCCTTGTAGACCAGTCTGGCTTTGAACTCACAGAGATCCTCCTAGCTCTGCCTCCTAGGTGCTGAGATTAAGGACAACACTTGCTGCTTTTTTGAGCTAAGATGTCACTCTCTCCCAGGCTGCCCTCATACTTACTGCAATCCTAATTCCCAGCACCTACATGGGAGTTTATGAGAGCTTGAAACCTTCTGTACCTCTAGTTCTAGGTGACCTAGTGCAGTGCTTTCTTCTGTTCTCTGCAGGTACCACGTATCAACTTGGTGCATACATACATGCAGGCACACCACATCCAATTTCAGCACTGCTGGAGATCAAACCTAGAGCTTTGTGTATGCTAGGCAAGAACACTAGCAACTTAGTGACATCCCAGCCCTATAAGCACAATCTTTAGCATAGTATACTAATTACCTCTACCTACCCCCCCTTTTTTTTTAGTGGAGATAAAAGTGGGGGTAAAGCGTTCAATATCTGTGAGTGACTGAGAGGCAGATCTCCTCAGCAGCCAGGTCTTCCTATGCTGTGGGACCCACTTAGAGCTATTAGGTTATGAATATTCTTTTTCTTTTAGATTTATTTTTAATTATGTGTGTAGATACATGTTTCTGCATTTGCACATATGTGGAGGTGCCTGGTGAGGTCAGAAGCAATGAATCCCCTGAAACTGGAGTTATGGTTGGTTATGAACTGCCTGACGTGTGTGCTGGGAACAGAACTTGGGGCCACTGGAAGGACAGTAAGTCAGTTCTCTTAGTCTCTGAGTCATCTCTCCAGCCCCAGTTATATAGTGTTAGAGACAGTAAATGCAGAAACATACACCTACATACATAATTCAAAATAAGCTGAAATGGAGCCAAATACTTTAGTATTTCTTGTTTTTTTGATGCTTCTGTAAATGGAATTGCTTTCTTAATTTCTGTTTTAGATTGTTCATTGCTAGTATATAGAAAATAATTTGGTTTTGAGACAGGCTTCCCTCAGAACTCTCTTCCAGCTTCCCAACTTCTGAGATAGGTGTATGCCTATCTCAAATGTTTAAAACTGGAATTCATTTTTGTGTGTTTATTTGTTTACTTCTCTACTTTATTGAACTTGTTGTTGTTAACTGTGTTTTTATGTGATTTTTTTTTCTCCTTTTTCTCTGTATTGATGAGATAACCCAGGACCATGCTGCACATATCAAACAAGGGCTCTTCAGTTGAGCTATACTCCTAAGTCAGTGTGTGATTCTTTAAGGTTTTCTACATATAATGTCATTTACAAACAGATCATTTTNATTCTAACTTTCCTGTTTGGATGCCTTTGCTTCATTTTGTTTACCCAATTGATCTGACTAAATTTACAGTGTTTTAACATAAGTAGAAATGACTATTATTTCAGTGATTGTAGCTTTGTAATAAGTTTAGAAATAGAAATTTGTCTTACAACTTGTGTTATTTAAGATTGTTTGGCTCTCTGGNGTCTCTTGATACTAAATATNAATATTAAAGATAGCTGTGTCACTGAAAAGCCCACCCACCATGAGTCACAAAAGCTGCACCTAGAGCTCCCTGTCAGGCAGCTCTACAGAAGAATTTTCTCATCCTTCACAATTATTTACTGCCTGTGTAATGCTAGGAAAGAGCCTTGTGAATCCTGAGCTGAATCTTTTAAGTGTGGTAAACTTCCTGAGTCTAGTAAGTTTTATGAATTGACTGAGTCTTCTGAGCTTCTGCTTCCAATAGAAAATGTTTCAATTTAGGAAAAATAGTATATAACACCCCTTCCTTCTAGAACTCTCTGATTCTGCCTATACCCACAGCCTTGATGTTTCTGAGTTTTGGAGGAGCTTATGAAAAAAATCTGATTATTTTCCTGCATTTATGGCTGAGCGTTCATTATAACAGCATTATGACAGCAGCAGCTGTCATTTAATCTCAGCAGCTTGACAAGTTCTGAGTCTCTGAAAACTCCTTAAAAAAGTTGTCCCCATGACTGAGATTGACAGCCACAGTAATCTGTGGGCACAAATGCAAATGTTTAATAGAATGCAGTCTGTGGGCACATCACATTTATTTAAACAAAACAGTAATAATGGCTTCNCTGGCTGACAAAGGATAGAGAGGTAGCCCAGGTAGGGTACTGTCAATTTTAAGAGTATCTTTCTCTCTATGTGCAAGGTGCCTTTCTTGAAACTGTTCTGTCTTTTTTTATGTGGAGGCACATTGGTGGGGGAATGTCTTACTTAGGGTTTTATTACTGTGAAGAGACACTCTGACCATGGCATCTCTTACAAAGGAAAACATTTAACTGGGGCCAGCTTACAGTTGAGAGGTTTAGTCCATTATCATGGCAGGGCATAGTGACATGCAGGCTGACATGGTGCTGGAGGAGCTGAGAGTTCTGCATCGTGATCTGCAGTCAGCAGGAGACTGTGTGCCACAAGTCAAGCTACACTCAGTGTAGCTTGAGTATATGAGACGACAAAGCCCACTCCCACAGTGACACACTTCCTCCAACAAGGCCATACCTCGTAGTAGTNCCACTCCCTATGGGCCAAGCATTCAAACACATGACTCCATGGGGTCCATTCCTATTTCAAACCACTACAGAGAGTAAGGATTTATTTTAACCTAGAATCCCAGGTAGTCCAGGCTGACCTCAGATTTACTATGTATCCAGATTTACTATGTATCCAAAACTAGCTTTGAATTCCTGATGCTCCTGTCTTTTCTCTCTCAAGTGCTTGGAGTATAGACCTATGCCTTTCCCATCTCATTCAAACTCTGTTGCTTTATGCTATTCTTTATGTTGCTTTTTTAAATCTGTTAGACACTCAAGGTAGCACCACATAGTGAAACTCTTTCACAGAGGTTGTTAGCATCTCTGAAGGACCACTGCCATTCATTCTAAGTAAGTGCCATTTGGTCATGGAATGCTGCAGCTAAAAGTAAGTTCACATATAGCGTGAAAATAGTCCATTGTGTGTCAGTTGTTCCAACAAAAATACAGTGCTGAGTACTAGAGCATGGATATGAGGCACTATCTTATTTAAACTGTCCCTATCTACGTTCTTCATGAGTCACCCTGCCTCCTCCTGGAGTGCTGCTGTAGGGATGCTGGGTATCTTGACACCTCCCATGGGTTTGGTAGGGCCAGCTCATGTTGCTTGCTCTGGCTCAGGATAGGATAAGGGGGAACAGAGCTGTGCACTTGCATCCTAGGCTTGCCACTGGAGCCTGATTTTGGGCTATGACAGGCTCCAGGAGAGTAACATACGCATTGCCTCTCCGTGGGCCATACTTGGCTGNTCAAAGGCCCTGAGTTGAGTGAATAATCTTGACCTTCAGTATACTACTTGTAGGGGAGAAATTATAAAGCTTACTATAAGGATAACTGCGCCTAAAACAGCATAATCTTTTTCATTAATAGCACTTTGTCATTTATTCCTTCTTTCACCCCTTTGGTGAGCCACTATTCACATACTAAAACCTTCCAGAGACCTGCTAGCACAGCATTTGACTTTGACATGTCAGACTAGAAAGAAATGCCATATCCAGAGTGTAGGTTCTGTGTAGAGCGAATCTTAAACAGTCTTATTAATTGAAAACACCAGGCCAGGTATTGAGGTAAATTCTGAATGATCAGAGAGACAGAACAAGCCACAGCCAACCTCACCTTGCCAACTCCTCAGCTGATCTTGTTTCCTCAGACCGCAGGCTTCTGAGTCCTCTCCCGAATGAATCTCAGCTCAACTCTGTTCAAAGCCTGAAAGCTTAAGAGGCCTTCTAGCTTCTGGTTTCCACACCTTATATACCTTTCTGCTTCCTGCCACTCCTTTCTGGGATTAAAGGCATGTGTCTTTCTCAAGCAAAGACATGAGATCTCAGGTGCTGGAATTAAAGGTGTGTGCCACCATGCCTGGCTGTTTCCAGTGTGGCCTTGAACTCACAGAGATCTGGATGGATCTCTGCCTCGGGAATGCTAGGATTAAAGGCATGTGCTACCACTACCTAACCTCTATGTTTAATCTAGTGGCTGTTCTGTTCTCTGACCCCAAATAAGTTTTATTAGGGTACACAATATTTTGGGGGACATAATATAATCACCACAGGTTCTGAGAGCAGCTATAGAGTCGAGTTCTGAGCTTAGGATCGCAGAAACCTGTGTGACACTTGAGTCTTGGAAGGGGGTCAATCTCTGAGGTAGATTTGGCCAAAAAACTGGTATCTGGGGCTGGAGAGATGGCTCAGTGATTAAGAGCACTTGCTGCTTTTGCGCTCATTGNCCAAACCTACTCTCATGCCAATCTAACTTCAGTTCCAGAGGGTGTGATGCCCTCTTCTGGCCTCCACAGGCAAAAC
This sequence comes from Neotoma lepida, assembly GCA_001675575.1. Classification (NCBI taxonomy): domain Eukaryota; kingdom Metazoa; phylum Chordata; class Mammalia; order Rodentia; family Cricetidae; genus Neotoma; species Neotoma lepida. The sequence continues at coordinate 13,312 of LZPO01098582.1, read as the reverse complement.
ACTCATACATGTAAAATAAAATTAAACAATAAAACCAAAACTAATGTCAGTGACTCTGAGGCACCTGTCAGCACCATGGGCCCAGGGGCTTAGGTTTTAGTTTCCACGGGAGACAGTGTGTCATCTTAATCTGGGAATAGTAATATTACTGCTTAAGATGACCAAGCCACCATTTTCTCTGGAGATAGGGTACTACTTTGCCCATGGGGCATAATCATGGTGACAAAGGAATTGATTGCCTGGGAATTCAGAATCATGAGCCACCAGCAGGGATGACTCTCTAATCACAAAGCCTTAGGGATAGAAGGATGCCATGACTACTTCCCTCTGGAGCAGGGCATGTTCCAGCAGTTGTTTTTGGTTCCAAAACAAAATAATGTAGTCACTGCTTGAGTAGGAAATGGGACACAGTATTGGTTCCCTCTGTGGCATATCACAGCTCTGTGGTCTCTAGTTAGCTCTGTCGACTGTGTTTAATACTTAAGAGTGTTTAAGGTGGTGATGGGGTTGCTGGAGGTCCTTACTTTCACTTTACCTCCAGTAAGAAGTTCATCCTGGTTGCCGGTTGTGGATTGGGCTGTGGAGATGAGATGTTTTCTTTCATTCTGTATGAGGCCGTCCTGAGCTCTGGGGTGTACAGAGTTTCTGGCATACTGGTCCTTCTCCTTGTGTTGCTTTCATCAAAGCATAGTTTTTACTGGTTTTCTTGCTGTCTTTTAAGGAGGGACCAATTGTTAGGGGCATTTAGTTGCCTATCTTGCTGACATCTCAAAACTCTTAAAGTCGGTGTTTCCTAGTTCTACCATCGTTATCATTTATTGCAGTGTTTCTATTGACTGATGCATTTTCCCTCCCAGATTATTTTAATATTTAACAGTTTTTGGTTGGGTGCTAAATAATTTGAATTATATATTGTTGAATTTGGTACTTCGTTTTATTCTTTAATAGTTACTCCCTTTGAATCACTATTGTTTGTATCAGTTCTATAACTTGCACGTTTTTCTGTGGCTTTTTCCTTCTCTTTGTATGCTTTATTAATTGTTTAAGTGCACTTTTCCCTGGTTGAGGGCAAATTTGTTTATTATTTGTCTTTTTGTTATTTCAGCTAGCGTCTGGTGTACTTGGGCATTTGTGACAAGACACAGATGAGGGAGATCTTTCTAGAATGCATTTTCTTGCTGTTTGTTACTATACTTCTTAGTCTTTCGTTGATTTATACTGCCTTTGGTTAATGCCAATTTTATAGCCTTTGCTTTCAACCTTTGTAATTTTGATATCTCAAATTTTTACTACTCTCATTCTTTCCCCCAAAATGTGTGTGCATATACACACACACACACACACACACAGAGGCATGCATGCACATACACACTCCACTTTATCCCTAAATAGCTGTTTTCTCATTTTTTATGGTGCTGTTTTCTTTTGTCTTTGTTAATTGTATTTTCTCTTTGTAACATAGTACTATGGGCTAAATTCTGCTTATCACTTCTCAGAGCATATGCCATTATGCCATTATGAGAAACCTTTTATGACCTCTCCAAACCTTTCTGTGTATTTCCAGAAGAATATTCCTCATGTGGTATTATAATTGCTTGTTTGTATTCATAGTTGTTTGTTTTCCCACTAAGGGCCAGTAAAGCCAGTGCCAGTGACTGTACAAATTGTTGATTTAGGTATACTTATAATAGAAACAGTTTATATTCCATTCAGTTTGTTTTGTATTCAGATACCATTTGAGCTCTTTTAGACTACCCTTTCTTTGAAAGGTACATTTTTTATTGTGAACTGCTAAAGTTCTTAGACTTTTTTAATTAGTGTATTTTAAGTATTTTCTTCCTTTAAAGACTTTTTCCTTTAAAGANTTTTTCCTTTAAAGACTTTTTTTTCTTGGACCAGTTAATCCCAGCACTTAGGAGGCTTGGGCAAAAGATGTTGAATTCCAGACCATCCTTGGCTACATGAGTTCAAGGTCAGCTTAAACTATATAGTGAGACGCTGTCTAAAAAAATTCCCTTATTCCTGTCAAACCACATAGATTCTGAGCTACTACAGTTGTTAACCTAAAGTCTATAGAGATGGCAAAATGGTGGGGAAAAAATTCTTTAAAATTAGACTATAAGATAAAATAGATTTAAAACATACCCTTTCCAATCCTTACCATTCAGTATCCTCCCTGAATATCAATATTCCCCTNGTCCTGGCCAGATGTGGTGACATATGCCTGCAATCCCAGCTCTAGGAAGTAGTAGATGGAGACTTGCTGTTTATTGACAATCTATTCTGCACAGTGACTTCTAGGCTAATCAGTACTGTCTGGCAAGAATGTCTCAAAAAGCACCAAAAATGCATAGTTTTTTCTCATCTCCATAATAGTTTACTTACTTCTGACATTGGTTNCTAATTTATTAAGTTGCATTAATTTTAATACTAAATTTGGTATATTTGGTAATTCATCTCTTCTGTTTCCAGTTATCCCATTTTTTGATGTTACAATATTTTAATTACTGTATAGAAATTTGACATTCTCAACTTTATTCTTGATATATTTTAATCTCTATTGTGGTTTTATACTTGAATGTGATGTTAGGTTTTCTTTTTAAACACTGAAATGAATTTACATACTGTTAAATTTACCATCACTAACCCCCTTTTAATATATTTTCATCATCCCTTAAATAAAAGCCCCATACTTACTAGCAGTCACTCCAGTTTTCCCTTGTCCTCAGTGCTGGCAGCCAGTTAATCTACCAGGCATCTCTGTGGGTTTTACCTATTGTAAATGGCAGTATTTAATGTTTGCTTTTTTCTACATATCATAATGTGTTTAAAGGTCATGCAGATCATACATGTCTGTACTTCATAGCTGTATAACATTTAATTGTATGGATTTACCAAATTTTGTTTATCCATCCTTCAGTGGGCATTTGGGGTGTTTTTGCTTTTTGTCTGATNTGACTAATGCTGCTGTGGACATTTATATGCTAGTTTTGGTATAAACATGTTTTCAGTTCTCTTGTGTGTATAGGAATTACTAGGTTGTTGGGGCACAGAGATCCTTGTACTCATAGAGAAGCACTAAGAGAACCAGGAATGTTAATCATACGGGAGTGTCTCAGTAGAGGAGATAAAAATCAAATACCTACATTCCATTAAAAAAACTGAGAGTAGATTTTGTTAATGACCTGGTGACATTTTTGCTATCTGTGGAGGCAAACCTCATCCAAATTCCCCAGAATGATTATCTGAGACTCTTCCCTCCCTAGACCATTACTGTCCATAGGGGAGAGGTCACACATACTTTATGGCCTGCTGACCTCTGTGCTATCAGTCAGAGACCACACTAGATTCTAGGTCTTTTAGCTATAGAACCTACCCTTGTGGTCACATGTACTTTGTAAAAGAGTTTCTATGTAGTCACACTTTTAAGTTTTATTGTACATGTGAAATTGTACTGATGGTTGCCTGGAAACCTTTTCCCAAATTATACTGTGTTTTAAATATGCTGATAATGAACCACTTGGCATTAGACTCCTTGAAATGGTTGACGATGTCAGTCTGCACTGGGTTTTCATTCTTATCTCTTCAGTGTTTGGTTCACTTCCCTATCTTACACCTGCAGGAAGGACCCCCTCACTAGGTTATGGGAGGAACTCCAGAGCTAGCAATTAGGTTTCGGACTTCGGGGATTTTCTTGATAATTTTTACTCTCTTAGACAATGTGGTGGAGAATGAACATCTCTAGGTCTCAGTGTTTCTTCATGTGAGAATTGAGTTACTAGAATGTTCTTATAAAGGTNTTGTATGCTTCTTTATTGGAGTCTTTAGGAAAAATCTAGGCCTTTTTTTTCAGTNAGATATCTTTCTGCCCAAGGATCAGTCAGTTATCAGTGTTTTATAAAAAATTTTAACTTTTCTTATCAAATTGAGAGGTATGTAAAATATTGATCTAGTAGGCCATTGCAATATTAAAATTTTCAAAAGTTAGTATTTCCTGACTGTCACATTATTTCTCTTGCAGGGTTTTGACTCTGGGAGGAGGGCTGCCTTACTTGGAGCACCTTAATCTCTCTGGCTGTCTTACTGTAACTGGTGCGGGCCTGCAGGATTTGGTCTCAGCGTGTCCTTCCCTAAATGATGAATACTTTTACTACTGTGACAACATTAACGGTAATGCCTTCTAACAGAGAGATACTTTGAAGAATGCATTTACAATTTTTGGCAGACCTAATAATTTTTATAGTTTTTATTTGCTTTCTAGATTCCCAATTGNACAAATTGTCTTACTTTCAGGTTTAATCCTTTAAATTTAATAAAATTAAAATGATTTGGTTCTGTAAGGTAATAAAATCAAAATACCACACATTTTTACTTAATTCTTGAAGGTAAGTTTCTTTCTTATCCATTCTAACAGATTTTTAGGCATGTAAGAGTTTAAATCATTTAAAAATGACAAGTTGTTATAGAAATATTATTTTAAGCTTTTGGGACTTTCACTGTAGTATTCTAGCACTCACCGTCAACAATTTAAGAGTGTTGATTTTCTAGACACACTGATTTCTTAGGAATGACAGGCTCATTTTTCTCACAGCACTGCTTTATCCACTGTGGTAGATAGACAAAGGAAGACTTTGGTAATATGAACTCTTCAGGAGCCTGTGTCTTGTTTCATCTTAATCTTCCTCAAGACTTGAGAAGAGTAGACTATGCAGTATTGAGAAAAGACTGAGATGCNTTAGGCGTGACCAAAATTCCCATACTGTTTTAGAAGTTGATTCCTGATTCCTGAACCAATTTAAAAATCATGAAGTAGGGGGTGGGGATGTAGCTGTTTGGAAGAGTACTTGCTTAGCATGCATGGAACTCTGGGTTTGAGCCCCAGCACCGCATAAAACCAAGAGTGGTGGCTTGTGCTTGTAATTAATCCCAGCACTCAGGAGGTAGTGTTAGGAATTCAGGGACATCCCTTGCTTCAAGTCCAGCTGGGCTATGTGAGACCCCATCTTAA
>LZPO01098581.1:4504-20964 GCA_001675575.1 Neotoma lepida | reverse complement strand
TTTTTTTGATGACTCAAAAGCAGCTTTAATAATAAAAATCCACTCAAGTGCATGTGAAGACTCTGAAAACCAACCTCTAGCTTACTGCATGATTTACAGAAGGCTCCACAGTTCTGAAAATAGGCTGATCAGGCTCTATTGCCCCAGCAGCTCTTTTCAGCTTCAATAATACTGGAGAGAATCTTCTGAATCTTGCAAATATCAGGATTACCAGATATAGGAAGTTTAACACACACTTTCATACCTCTGAAGTATCTTTTAAACAATCTAGTTATCTTTAGTAGAATCACACTTAAAATGTGTAATTGAAATTACTGATTGTCATCAACTAGATAATGAAAAAAAAGAATTTTAGGGCAGTGCCTCAAATCCTAAGGTGTGCCTGGTTCATTTGAGGTGCAGGGTGGGGTATGAATGGGCTGTGGTTAGTCTAGAGAGGGTGAGGGTCCTAAGAGTCTGCATTTCCAAAAAGCTCCCACATGACTGATGAAAGAAGCCANCATTCTGGGAACCAAGGCATAGCCATGCACAAGGGCAGCCAGGACAGCCAGAAGGTCTGAGACATCTAGAAGTTTGGGGAGTAAGATGTTAAAAGTTGGTAGAAAACCACAGAAAGGAAACAAAATTTGCCTATATTTCAATTCTGATGAGCAGGATTTCGTATCTCAAAAACAGATACAACTTTCTGCAGCCCTTTACTGCTGGTCCAGTGCTATTGTGCTCCCAGCTCTTACAAAATAAAGTAATAGAGTTACTTGACCCACAAAATTTCAGTTTCACATAGAATCCCCTGGCAATTCTAANACACAGCCAGGTTTTAGAATTGCAAGTTTATTTGTTCATTTAGCAAATTTATAGTTCCCCTGTTATGGGTTAAAGAGGCCTTAGAGGGGCCAACTTTCATCATTTCTATAGGCAATCTGTATTTTCCATTCACAATTACTAATTTATGTCATTGGGAACCCTTCACAGTAGCAAATAAAGAGTCCTTTGTATTATTTCTTTCTTAGGATTTTCATGTTACTTTCTCTTGAACTGAAAAGCAGTATTAGAGTCCACAAGAAAGGCCTGCAGACAATTCGATTTTATTTATCCTGTCTTTCATTGTAGTTGAATTATTTGCACACATTTATATGAGAATCTTTTTTCAGTAATCCCAATAAAACAAATTACAAATAGAAAAGTTTGTACCTTTTTCTTAAGTAGTTAGCAAATAAATCTATCATTGCACAGGGGTAATGGTAAGATATGAGAAAAAAGCTTATGCTACAGCATTTTTATTAAGGCCTCAACAGAGAAATCCATCACAGTACTGGTTGAAAGAAATATAATACAAGAAAGATCACTCGATAAACATAAGTCTGCACAAGAAGAATGTGATTCATGTGCTTAAAATGATAATATGTCCAAAGTTCATTTATTCATAATAAGTAAGAAAACTTCATTTCTATTTGGGGAATTATAATCCCTGCATCAGTTATGATCCTTGGAGAGGGGGATAAATGAAAAAAATGCTTGTTTTGAAATGTCAAAATCATTTTGCTCAGCTTGCTTATATCTTTGTACCATCTTCTATTCTACTTTCATAAATATCTTGGGCATTTTCAGAAAATACCCAAATTGTCTCTAACCATAGATACACTGATCTAAGGACTATGCAAATAAATGACTGTTGGCCTGGAAAAACATGCAGCCTATATACACACTTTGGAAAAGGAAAGAGCAAAAGAGGCTTGACCTTCCCATAACCCCACCTCACTCACCTCCAAAATCTACACGTTTGTGTCTGTACCTGCCCTCCTCAGTACTAGAAAAATAGTGACAGTGTGAACTCTTGACAGCTGGAAAGGCTGTTCATCCCCCATATTGACAGTGTGAACTCTTGACAGTTGGAAAGGCTGTTGATCTCCAGGTCAAGTCTTTGAGTTTCCTAACATAATCTTACTCAGAAAAGTAGGGGGTGTTTCTCAACGAGAATTAATTAGCCTTGTTTGGAGAGTAGACTCTTTTTCCTCTGTGTCTCCTTACCTAGAATGCAGCTAAGGCAAACTGAAACTTTAGAGTCATTTTCTGAAACAGGTCATGCTCGTCCATATCTGAAGAAAATGAGAGGAAAGCTGCCCAATCCTGAGTAGAATTCAAGCATTAGAATTATAAACTTTCAAATACATTTTCATACACTGATGAGCATGGTGAAAACTTCTGATTGCTGGACTGGTTAGAACTGCTAGCATAGGTTTTGTAGTTGCTGTCTCTGAAGAACATGGATTACTCTACTCAGTCACCTTCATGTGCATAGTTTCATGTCTTATCTAAATAATTGAGCCTCACAGGCCTTACCATTTGTTCTACTGCAATTACTGAACAAAATGATTTTTGTATAAAGTGTCAAGGAAGCAAGTCCATTGTACGCAAGGTGCTGCACCAGTTTTGTCGCATGATATCTTGAAGTAGCTTATATATGTGTTCCTTAAATATTTAACTTTCCTTGTTCCAAAAGTATTTGGGCCAGCATACAATGGGGCAGACAATGTAGTAGGGTAAAATAGATTTTAAATAATAAGTGAAGGAAAATTAATAGAGTAGAAAAGTGAAGTGGAGCGTTGAAGAAAGGGATGAGATTGAGCGTGCATCCTGACAGAATGCACAATTGCAGGAGGCAGGCCACAGGTAGGGCCTTTCCTTTCCAGTGGATCAGAGAAAATGGCAAATATGATCAAGTATTCTCTCTCTCGCTCGCTCTCGCTCAATCGCTCGCTCTCTCTCTCTCTCTCTCTCTCTCTCCATCCCTTTCTCCCTCCCCCTCACTCTCTCACTGTTCTCTTTCTCTCATCCTCTCCCCTACCTCAAGCTCGTTATTGACACAAAAGGTAGAGTTTCTCTACTCTAAAGAGAAGGGTTGTAACATGGCACTTACTGGAGAGGATCACCAAGCCTTGACTCCTTAGATGGTGGGTTTAATTTTACACCCATCTGAAGAAACTGCCTGCTTTATATCGGTGTGGAAACTAGAGAGCTTCAATCCGATGTAAGCTGAATGTGGTTGTCTTTGCTTTGCCTGTAAGTCTCCATCATCCACCAAGGAGCACAGGTGACAGTCTTCCTGACAAGTATGGCAGGTGTGCTCAGGAAGAGGTCATGGGGAAGTTCCTTGCCTAAAATTTGAGTTCTAATCTATTGGAGAGAGGATTAGACACATCAAGGAATCTACTCAATCAAGCCCAGGTATTACCTGACTTTGGGCATTTCCAGAGAAGTGATGCAGTTAAAAGTCTTTACATGTAGAAGATCAATAAAATAACAGTTAACATTAATTGCACACTCACTATGCANGGGCACTGCTCTAAGACTTGATATTCCATATTTTTAAATCTTTCNAATAACTCTCAGATAGATATTTCTATTTTATGCATTCAGTAACAGAAAAGTTAAATTACTTCTGTCCAAATCAAAAACTAATAAGAGGCAAAATCTCGACTTAAACCCTAAAATTCCCACCCCAGAGTTCCTCTCTCTACTGTGAACCCCAACACCCACTTGCTTCAACCCTTACCCTTTCACACACCTTTCAGGTACTACCATTTGTGACTTCCTTTTTCTTTGGTTTGGCCTGACTTCTCTTCCAATAAAAAAGGGGAGGGGAGTTAAAAAGAAAATCTCTGAGGGTTATTTGTGTGGCCTCCTACATCATCCTCCGCTCTCTTCTCAAAGACATGCCACCTAATGTGGTGAAGAGACATCTGAGGATACACTGGGCAAGCCCTGCCCTAGAACTGGAAACTGAAGAAGATGCCAGATGCCTCGAGACAGTCTGTGGTCAAAGACATAACTCAGGAAGAGTGTCTCTCCCTAATTCCCCGTTTCTCCTTCATTACTGNGTCTCAATTCCCTTTGCCCACATCAAAAGCCAAGATACTCACTTCTCCACTTGGCTCATTGATTTGCCCTGCCAGAAAACACCAGCCTGAATTATCCTGATGATAAAACCTTCCGCCTGAGCCTAGAGCCCACTTCCTCAGCCCTTCTTTGATCTCTTTAGAATTTTTCTTTTTCGGAAAAACCATACTGGCAAGCACACCAAACTCCTTCTACATACTTGGGATTTTACAGTGGCTTTTTTGGAACTCTGTTGGATTTTACATGTCAGTCGATCTTGCCTGGATAGAACCCCACAAGGACCTGCTGACACCTCACGGCACAATTTCACAAAATGTTCTAGGAAAAGATAATTTTCTAATTATAACACCAAATTCTGCTTATGAAGGCATTTTCCGACCACTCCATCTCCAGTGGTGGAATAGTCTGAGGGTGAAATTAGACCCAGGACGCATACTTTCTTTTCCTTTTTTCCTGTCTAATTCATTCTTTTCTCTCTTTTGGGGGGTAGTAGAAATGTTGTCTAGAAAAATAAGCTTTGCTTTACAAATGCTCACAGAGAATAAACCCCTAAAGAAAGGTTATTTTTCTCACATTCACCCCTGAAAACAATGGTCCAAACCCCTCTTATAGACTTGTTGGATTAGGANCCCAAAGGAACATAACCTGTCTATTCCACCCCCTTGGCTTTTTCTACTCTTCTGCCCCTCAGCCTTCAGACTTTGCTTGATATTTACTTTCAGATTAGCTTTCCCTACAATACTCTCAAACAAGTAGGGAATCAAATAGTGCTTATTAGAGCCAGGGAAATGTGGCAGGGTGTGGAGAAAGGATGGCTGATGAGTATATGAGTGCAGCTGGATAAGGGTGAATTCACAGACACTTCAAAACAGCTAATAGATGTGATCTTGAGTATTCCTAATATAAAGAAATTATATATTTCTGAGATGATAGCTATATTAATCACACTGATCTAATCACTATCCATTGTCTACATAGATTGAAACATCACACTGTACCCCATAAATATGAACAATTAGTATGTGTCAATTAAAAAACATGTTTTCTATATAAATTACATATCTGTGTGCATATACAATGTATTATGGTATATGTGTGTCCNTTCTCTGGTTACTATACCAATGTTACCTAACTGTGGCCTGTGGATTCTCTAAATCCAGGAACCAGAGAGAAGAATTTCTCTAGAAAGAAAACACCTAGAAGCTTCCTGTGTATATAAAGTTTAAGCATCTCTGCTCTATATAGAGTTCAGTGTCGTGTTCCACCCGCCTATAGCCCTTCCTGTCTTCTCATGACACTGGTAATTCACCTGTTGAATGTCTACCCTCTACATAAGACATAACTTCAGTCAACACAAGGACATCACTTTCTCGCTAAAATAGATGCTAATAAATATGTATTGACCCAAACAGAAGGAAGTAAATATTTCAGAGCTACTTTTTCTCTTAAGGAATAGTCAATTTAAGGAGTTAGACTAATTTCACATTTAAGAGAAAACACCCAATAAAACAATTAAAAGATATTTATATGAAGAATTTAGCTTTTAAAATTATAGCTGTAACTTGGGCTGGGGAGATGAGTCAGTGGTTAAAGGGCTGACCATGCAAGCATCAGGACCAGAGTTCAAATCCCCAGAGTCCATACAAATCCTTGGTTGGCAACCTGCCTGCAGTTTCAGCCTCAGAANGTAGAGAAAAGGCTCTCCAGAGCAAACTAGCTAACAAGGCTAGCCATACTGGTGAGCTCTGGGTTTGATTGGGAGACTGCACCTCGATGAACAAGGTATAAGTACAATGGAGAATGNTTGCCAGCATCAATCTTGGGCTTCCACTTACATTTGCACACACATACATGTGTACCTATACCAGTGGTTCTCAACCTTCCTAATACTGAGATCCTTNAATACAGTTTCTCATGTTGTGGTGATCCCCAACCATAAAATTATTTCNATTGCTACTTCATAATTGTAATTTTGCTACTGTTACGAATCATGATGTAAACATCTGTGTTTTCNGATGGTCTAATTGACCTCTGTGAAAGGGTTGTTCAATGCCCCAAAGGGGCCATGACTCAAGGTTGGGAACCATTGACCAAGGGGCCATGACCCAAGGTTGGGAACCATTGACCTATATACATGTTACCCACACATGNGTGCCAACACACATGAAAAACATCTATACAGGTACATGCCACCATACATATCAGAATGGAAAAAGAAATAGGAACAAATACAGAGTTTGATTTTTTTAAAAGCTATATCTAAAAAATGGTCATGTGTCTGATCATGTAAATACTCTGGCCACGCCGTCTGACCTNTACTATCACTAGAAATGTTCTGGGCAGCAACAGAGGCATTGCCAATGACTAAAGATAAATTTTATTCTTGTTTCTTAAAGATTTCCAAGAAGGTTTAAAACACAAAAGAATTTTCATACAAAATTTAAAGAAATCCAACTGCATAAGGAAAATCCTTTTAATCCTACAGGCAGCTTCCTCTTCTCCAGTGTGAGGAGGTGAGGGGGTCATATTTCAGGATAATATGTCTATTTTAAAAGATGAACATCATCTNCTTGTTAAAATGTCACTTAGCTTCATATTTTGTAAAGGACNTGCATGTGTGTTTGTGNATNCACACATATTTAACTTACTAAAAAGAAAGTTTTGANACAAAAACAAAACTCTGGGTTCTCTGCTAAACTAGAAGATGACTTGGGAATCCCTGAACTAGCGGTAACACTAGGTTGTCATCAGTAGAACTGGGCGATTTCCCAGATTCCAGACTGGGCTTCTCACCAAATATTCTCTCTCCTCACTCCACCCACATGACAAGTGGCATATGAAGAGAAGCAGGGGGGCAGGCTGTGACTGAGTGAAAGACACAGCATAAGTNAAATGAACCTACTGCATTAGTTCTGTCCCCATCAGCCACCAATAGAAGTATTTAAAATGTAGAAAATAATAAAAATATATTTAATTTAAGGATTGCTGGTTATATCTGAATAAAAGGGACATTTTTGAACTAAGTTTCTGGTGTCCTATAAACAAAATTCCAAATAACACTGAATGTGCTGAAGCTGAAGAAATTCAAGCAGAGCAGGACCATTACAAATGTAATCCACTTGGGCAGTCACTGTCAGGAGACACAGTNAGTCTGGTGATACTGTGTACAGGAATGATAACAGTGGCCCAGAACATGAGAGCTTGTTGCCTTTCTTATCATCATCAACATATTTACTATCTCATAAGTGAGACAATAAATAGCTGTTAACAACCATACTAACACTGAGATAAATTTAACATTGACAACCAGACTGTATGAGTCCAGGACTTCTGTCTCTGCACTAACGGGAATCTGGTAGCTCTTAGTGTTGAGTCATAATTTCTTGATGAATTAGGCAAATGTGAGGTAGAAGAAAAAATCTTATTTTCATGATGTAATTCCTGGCTCCACTTCAGGGCATTACCTACAAGGAGAAAGTTACCATTTTAACTTTCTGTAAATATCAACAGGCAAGTGTGTCCTCAAATGGTAAGGAGGGTCTGAGAAGGTTTGACCACCCTGAGTATCAGAGTGAGACAATTTCAAGGCCTTCAAGTAGATTCTTTTCCCAATTGCCAATATAGCTACAGGGTTGTTTATTTTGTTTATACAGGTTGTTTATTTTCCTCATTATCTTTCAAATGAAGTTACTTCCTTTTCTAATTAAGGAGACAGTTTGAAAGCCTGTAAAGGCAACAACAGACAAAGCAGGGCATATAGTATGATAGTGACCCCATGATTAAATCTTTAAAAAAAGGAAGGAAGGAGAGAGAGACAAAGAGAGAGTGAGAGAGAGAGAGAAAGAGAGAGAGAGATTGTACTACAGTCTAAAAATCCAGGAGAAGTGGGTCACTTTGGTAGAAACAACTGTCAGGGTCACCATATGATTAATTGTTTTGTTTTCAGTCTTCTGAAAACACTCTCTTCTGTTCTCAGGGCCTTCTCCCTTCACCCTGACTCCCTTTCTTNAAAAAAGAATAAAATGAAATAAAAAAAAAGAACTCCTGGCATTCTTTGCACATCTGCAAAATCAATGTCCGTTCCAGGTTCCTTATTCCTGTGTTGAACCAATGTGATGTCCAGCCTCAGAAGAGAGAGCCAGTCCTCACCAGACAAACAAATGGAGGTGACCTAATACCTGGGGGACTCTGACTGAGAAACAGCAAAGGAAAGGATTTCCAGCCTGTCTGGTCCTCAGACCACAGACAAATGCAACCACATAAGAGCTCAGTGATAAAGTGATGGGATCATGAAAAAAAAAAAAAAATCAGGTGAATTTAACTTTCAGAGTACCCGGAGAGGATATGGGATAAAGAGAATCATAGGATAAAACTAAGTAGTATGATTCTTATTTTGGTAGTTTTTTCCAGGAAAATAATCATCAAAGTTGGAATAACATTTTCTAGCTGTCCATCTCCTTAATTATGACTTATGTCTCTCAACAGAGATTAGTGGGGAAAAATGGCATTTTGGTGCTATCAATAAATAGAAGTAATGCTTCTGGCTTGTGACTTTCTTTCCACTAATAAAAATACTTGAGCCTTTCAGGGTTTTGTTGACCTCTATTAAATTCAGGTAAACTTGGAAGTGAACAAAACAGAAAACCTGGTCTTGTTGGAAACGGATAAAGTCATACTTTGGAATGAGGTTTTAAAAGGTTAGGAGAAAATGCATTTTGGGCCATTTGTGTGGAAGAAACCACAATCAGATCCTACTGTCCCCACCAATGCTATGAAGAATTGTTTGTGACTGGTAAAATGGTATTTTCTTTGAGGTGAAAAAAAAAGTCCNAACAGTTCCTGGAAACCCTACCTCTCTAAGAAGATGGCATTTTTGTGAATCGAGGATAAAGGCATTGGCTACATATGGAGTACATTTCCCTGTTTAACATTGATTTGTTTAAAATTGAGGGGAAAACCACTTGGCAAAATACACTGGCCAAGGCAATGGCAAAAGTCCTTTCGGTTTATCCTGATTCCTTTCCATGGTTCACCTCTCAGCTGACCAGACATCCGGGCCCAAGATTNTGAGNCCTGAGTTGTAAACCAACAAGTTGGGGGTACCTAAAGGATGCCACTTTCTTTCGGCATGTGAACCCCAGCACTGGCTCTTTTGTGGGAGACCACAAAAGCTTCCTAGTGAGATCTGAGCTTGCCTTACACAGCAGGGCTGCATTAGGGGATGGCTTGACCACGTGCATGGTCACCAGGTGCCTGGGATGGTCCGCACTTGGCTGTGCTGGAGGAGGTCTTTTGCTCCATCCCTTGGCATTCCTTTAAAAGCCTTTTAGTAGAGACAGAAGGGGCTGGTGGGCCCTCCCATGGCTATCCTATGTTTCTAACTTTGTCTCTGCTCTATATTTCTATCTACATATTCCTCATTTCTCCCTGCTCAAGAGTACCCTGGGGAAAAACGTGGTAGCAGGCCCCCCTACACTTTTTTTCTCCGATCTGCAGAGATGACCTAAGGAGAAACACATAACAATTTCCAGAAACCAGGCAGATTTCTAAGAGCGTTATCAGTGGTTGATTTTTAAAGGATCCCATAGCCTTAATAAGAGTTCACAGAAGGGAATGTAGATGTAGCCTTTCCAAAAGTACAGTGACTCGTTCCTCTGGTTGGCCAGGTTACCCTTGGTTTTAACTGCCAAAGATCCCAAGTCTCTGAAAGTCCTCAGCTTAGTGCAAACAATGACAATGATCACTTAGATAGGATCATGTAGGTGTCACTGAGGCTCAAACATAGAGGAAACAGAAGCTGGGGAAAACTTGACCAACCTGAAGCAGAAGAGAGTGACAAAAGCTTTGGTAATAGTAGGTAGCACTCATGGAATTCTTGTTTTGAGGCACAGCTCTGCCCGTGCTTTACATATGTGTTACCTACACACACTGGAAACTATGATATCTGACTGTAACAAGAAAAGAGAGGAAATACTTACTTTGGCTCACAGTTTCAGAGGGCTTAAGTTCATCAGGGCAGAAAGACATGACAGAGTAGCCCATTCGTCCCAACAGCAGTGTATGATAGAGGTTATTCACCTAACATGAGCCAGGAAATAGAGATACCAAAACCGGAGGCCAGATTATAACCTTCAAAAACTTACCTATTTCTGTCATTTAGTACCACCCTCCTTAAGACTGTAGTCCCTCAAAATAGTGTCACCACGTAGAAAACAAGCATTCAAAGCATGAGCCTGTGGGTGGCATATCATATTCAAATCATAATAACAAACATGTCAGTTCATTCTGATAACAGCCTTGAGAGTCCCTTATTATTGTCCCCATTTTAGAGATGAAGAGAGTAAATAACAGAGAAGTTGAACAATATGGCCAAGTACACACAGGTGGTTATAACAGAGCCAGAATAACTATCATGAAATCGATCAATGGAAAGAAGAACAACCCCTCCTTCCTCGGAAAGACTTCTCACTCCCCATAGCTTCTTTAACTTTTAAGATGCAATTAGACTAGGGTATATNTCTTCTCTTTCTGCAACTCCAGGACCTTGCAAGATGCCAGATGCTCCTTCAAGAAACAGACCTAGGAAGAGAGAAACCAGTAAAGCAAATGCTTGTTAAATGCCAATTGGTTTAGCACCTCCTAAAACAGAATCCATGAGCTTCTATGGAATAAAGTTATAAAGTCTTAGAGCAAGGTTACTTGAAACCTGCATCAATAAGCTCTGTAGTGCTTTCTTTCGGAAGAATTCTTTCAGCCATTGATCCGTGGGCACCCGGCAGCCTTTTGTGAGCTAAGCACCCTGCCAGATGGCTGCTGTGAGCTCTGTTAAATCCCCTCTCAAGGAGCAGTGGTATTGTCTGAATAAAGTTGCCTCTGTTACTATTACTTGGCTTACCATTTAAGAGTATTACAAACTCTGAGGAGAAAATTCATTTTTAAAAATTTAACAGTGTTCTATTGAATATAGTCGCACAACATGCTCCAGACCGGCCACAAGGATTAATCTTATTAAGGAAAGTTGTTCTAAGTAACCTGGTTTTCTATATAAAAATAGAATCCTGGAAACTTGTGATGTTGATGAGAGGAGAGGAGAAAAGGGCAGCCTGGACATATGTCCAGGTTAAAACTTAAAATCAAGGCAAATGAAAAATGCATCCAACTGGGAGTCTAACCATAGATGTAGTGAGACAACAAATCCGGTCTTTCCCATTATAAATAAGGGCCTCTGACATGTCTTTCCCTAGGCATGTCTAAAACATATGTATTTATGATCCATGTATCAAAGACTATGACCACACAATTGTGATTATAAAACAGCTCTCTGTCCTTTTCTTCCTTCTTCTTTCTTTTCTTTCTTTTTTCTTTTTTTATCTACACCATCTGTTTTTGACTCAATACTCTTTTTGACTTCCTAAACATTGACCCACCTCAATGTCAATACCACAGTATTCGATTTCCCCCAAGGGTGTCTTTTGCTGCAAAAGTAAGGCATAAACATTTGAATCAGGTGGCGAGGAGGAAGACATTTCTAAAGTCCATCCCTTGAGGAAACAAATGACTCATGGAGCTCTTGATTTAGGTGTCTAGTGTTTCCTAAAATTTCCACAGAAGTAATGAAGAAATAGAATCTGAGGAATGGACCTTTGCTTTGGGGCCTGACAGTAAGCTTAAANACATCCATCGACCTACTAGCCATCTGTGAACAACTCCTTTTACATTCCTTTTGCATTCCTTGGCAATAATCCTAGAAATATATTTCTATCCACCTGTCCATCACTCATCTTTTCACCCATTCTTCATTCTGTCCAACATGGACTTTAAAGTTCAGCAAAGAAAAGAACAGGCAAAGCTCCTTCTCTTACGGGACTCTGAGTCTACTGGAAAATCACATACTAAATAAGAAAACAACTGAATAAAGTATTTTTATATGGCAAGTGTCATAAAGAATAAATAGGAGAATATAGCTTGGAGAGGAAGTAGCAGCCACTCTACATGGGAGGAGCCAGGGGTGCTTTCCAAGGAAACAATATCTTAGCTAACACCCAGAAAGGTTAAATTTAAAAGAATACCATTCCAATGGTAAATGGACAGACCTTAGAGGCCTCAGTAAGTATGGTGTGTTTCCAGAACAGCAAGAAGACAGAGTTTTTCTAGAACAAGCTCAGTGCAGTCAGGTGTCAGTTGGATTTGGAGGTTCACAAAGAACTTTCTAAACCAAGGGAATTTATTTTATTCTAAACACATTAGAAAACCATGGAAAGATTTGAGGGGAGAGGAGTGACATGATCTGACTCATAATTGCAATGAATCCATGTGGCTTCTGGGTAGAGAACAAGAATGGAAACAAGAAAAAAATTTAAGAGATTGTTGTGATTAAATAAATGAGAGATGTGGTAACTTACACTAAGCATGGACTCCATCAGAGGTGAATATATTAGTGAAATGATTAAAAGATAGAGATGGCAGATCTTGTGGTTGATTATGTTATGAGGAATGGGGGAGGGGCAACCTAGAATGACTTGAGTAGGTAGCAGTGCCATTTATTGATAATGGCTCTTTGTGAATGAGCCTAAACCAGGTAAGCACAGTAAGTTAAGTGTTCTTCCTTTTATTCCATATTTTCTTGAGATATGAGAGTGTTTATGCTTCCAGAATTTGCAGCTGTCTTCGGAGTTCAGCTTCTCAATGTACCTTTTTTAAAATTTATTTATTTTTTAAAAAAGGGTTTTTTTCATTCTACATACCAATCCCAGTACCCCCTCCCTCACCTTCTCCTGCCCCCTACCTTTCCCAATCCCATCCTCATCCTTTCCTCAGAGGGAGTAAGACCTCCCTTGAGGAGTGAACAAAGTCTGGCATACTAAATTGAGGCAGGACCAAGCCCCTACCCCCTGTGTTAAGGCTGAGCAAGGTATCCCTCCCTAGGGAATGTATTCCAAAAAGCCATTTCGTACACCCAGGATAAGTCCTGGTCCCACTGTCAGGGCTTCCCAAAATAGGTCTAGCCACATAACTGTCACCCATATTCAGAGTGCCTCGTTCGGTCCCATGCATATTCCCCAGATGACAGGCCAGAGACCATGAGCTCCCACTAGCTTGGGTCAGCTGTCTCTAAGGTTTTCCCCATCATGATCTTGACCTCACTTGCTCCTGTGATCCCTCCTCCTTCTCTTCAGCTGAAATCTGGGAGCTCAGCCCAGTGCTTGGTTGTGGATTACTGCATCTGCTTCCATCAGTTACTGGATGTAGGTTCTATGATGACAGTTATAATGTACCTTTTTGATGCATGTATCTCAGGACAAGCAAAACATTGGCTGGAGTCAGAGCTACATAAACTCATAGCAATGAGAAATAATTCTTCCTGGGATGTAGGAAAATGAGACAATAAGCAAAATCATACCTTTTTATTTTCCAGTCCTCTCAATGCAATGAGCAATTTAATTGAGTCACTAGTACATGAGAACACAAAAAGTGGAATTAGTATGGTGACCTGAAATGTTTAGTCTCAAAATCAACTTTAAGACTAGNGGACTCTTGGCTACTTTGTCTTTGAAAAGTCCATTATAGTTCCATATTTTTTGGAGTCTATTGTAGGCTTGGAATTAGAATCTGCCATTAGAATCTTACATATTATACTGATATGATTCTTTGCAGCTTACGGTATAAGAATTTGCAGTCAGTAGACTGTTTACTATGTAACATCTATTGGAGTTCTAATTAAAGTATGTCATGCCACATCTCAGTTTACCACACTCTGTCNCACACAGGTTAGTAAATATAGGTCCAAAATAACATAATATGAAATAGATCTTTTAGTAGACTTTATTAGCTACAACTGATTGGTANGTCAACATAGAGCAATATGATTTTCACACTGATGAAGAATCCTGTTCTGAATTTCTATAGCTTGTGAAAGTTCTTCTATGAGGGGCATCTTCAACAAGAACCCAGAGAGTGGTACTGGAAAACATGACTTCTAAAACATGGAGTCTGCCTGAATGATTAGAAGCAATCAGCAAATTAATTGACTGTCTAAAGATTATACATGGCCTCATCTGGTCATCTTGACCAGAAATTTTTCATGCNTGCCCTAAACTCCTCTACAAAAAGACATTNCAAACTATTAGCATTTCAACCAGTACTCTGTGTTAACAATGCTGAGTCAAGTAGAATCCGGGAAGAAAATGGAGCAGATGGCCTGCCTCTAGGCCAGATGGTTTGCAGTAGTCCCACAAGAGCTATCAGAAAGTGGCGTAAGGTGCAACTGTAGTCAGTCATTGGCATTTCTTTGCATGACATTTGAACCTAGGAAAAGAATTCTTTTCCTAACCTCCTGGAGCTGAATGTTTGACCTCAGAGCTTGCTGTTTGCTCCTTTTTTGTCTCGGTCCTCATGACTANAAATGCTATTATTAGTCATAAGACGATTCAGGCCCTTCTAAATTCCAGTCATGCTACTTGGTGCTCTAACCTAAGCCTAACAGGAAATTCAAAATCCTAATTATTTCCAAGAGGTCTAATTCTTTAGCATTTATTTTGAATTTTCCCTCCTCCATGTGTAACCAGAAGCTATGGTAAATGTTAGTGAGGCTGTGGTATAAAATCCTTCACAAGCAAGGAGCATATTTCCCAGAGGAAAGTGCGTAAGTGTGTGTACTGTCTACCTTGGAATTGAATCACAATTTGTTGTGGTAGGCTAAGGGACCTTAGGAAAGCCATCACATCTATGTTTTGTGTAATAAATAGAAAATGTTGTTTATTAAGTAAAGTCCAAGCAACTAGAGAAGGACACAAGTGACAAAAAGGGCAGTGTGGGGAAAAAAACAATAAAGAGGAAAGAGAGATAATGGGTAATGGGGTGAAAGGTGGAGCTGGGAAAGGTAGAAGGCAGGGGGTTAAGGGGAGAGGGAGAGAATCAACCAGTATGGAATATTCACAAAGACCCTATGTGGAAATCCATTATTTTGTAAGCTAATTCAAAAAATAATTTTTAATTAAAAAAAGAAATATTTGTCTGAAGCCTTGTTTAAATGATACAGCTCACAACATTCAGCACTTAGCAAGTATCAAATATTATCCTCATTGACATCATTCATCTATGTAAAGGGAGGAACTAACTAACATCACTTGCCATTTCTGCCTGTGCTCACTGGGTCCTCCAAGTTGACACTGCTTTAAGCTAGATCAATGTTGGTGTCCATTTGCATACATCTACATTGTCAGTCTTCATTGTTAGAATGATAAGCATAATCACCTATTATTCTCAGAGCCAGGCCTGTCTTTGACAACCTTGGTGACACAAATATCTTATAGGTATGCAGAAACCACTGAGAGGACGTCCAGTAAATCTGCTGCATTGTAGAATTTCTTTAATTTTTTTTCTTACATTTATTTATATATTTATTTTGTGTAGTATGGAGGACACACATGTCACAGTGCAGATGCCTTGATGCATGTGTGGAAGTCAAGAGGCAACAAGTGGGAACAAGTTTTCACTTTCTGCATTGTGGATCCTAGGGATCNGATTAAGGTCTTCAGATTTAGAGGAAAGCTCCTTCACTCCTTAAGCAGTCTCACTGGCCCCTTGCCACTTTCCTGACACCATATTGTTACTGAACCAGCAGACGCTTCTCTGCCATAATCACAGCAAAGGAAGCAAATGAATTGAGTATAGTTTTGTTGACTTCTAATACTCAATGACATGTAGAAAATTTTCAGGAAGAGGAAGATANAAGAAAGGTATAGACTCTTACATGTTGGTTGTATTAATCNCATACATTGTATTATCATGAATAGTTTCCTTATATGGGCTCGCTGCTAACTTAAATTTTCTTTAAGGTGATAAAATTATGTTAAGAGTGTAATAATGACACATAGGTCTTCAATAAGGAGTTTCAAGAGAATTATATTCATATACATGAATCATACAAGCACATATCAATTAAAACCTAAATTAATGAGGCAATCTAAGTTTAAAAGGTCTTTTCTACCTTCCTGAACCATGTCTAAATTGTTTTTCATAGCAGGATGAGCTGTTTCCATGATGAGTGAGTGAGTAGAGAAAATGAAGAATAAGTCATGTGTCCAAAACCTAGGATCTAGCACTGCACTGTCACTAAGAAGAGGCAATCACTGTGTTTGGAATCAAAACAGAGGAGAGGGAGGATCCTTTAGGTCAAGAACTTTAAGGGATTGTAGAGTTTCTGAGAAACAAAAACTAACAGNAAGATCTTCATTAAGAATAATTCCTTAGCCTCCCCACCTCCNTTTTCTGGAACTTCTTGCTTTCTTGGTGATTTCAGAATGCGTAGAAGAATAAGAAGAGAGGGTTAGTCTTCCTAGGGAAGAGCCCCCATCGACTAATACCAAATGGTACTGGATAAACATAGAAGCAACACTAAATAAACTCAACAGTTTGTATTAAGTGTGGTGTGTGTGTGTGTGTGTGTGTGTGTGTGTGTGTGTGTATAACAATAACGATCAAAAAGAGGCCATTGACTTGAAAGAGGAGGGGGAATAGGAGAGGGGTTGTCATGAGGAGGAAGAAATGATACAATTATATTT
>LZPO01098580.1:0-11891 GCA_001675575.1 Neotoma lepida | reverse complement strand
GTTGGCTGTGGCTTGTTCTGTCTCTCTGATCATTCAGAATTTACCTCAATACCTGGCCTGGTGTTTTCAATTAATAAGACCATTTAAGATTCGCTCTACAGTCCCCCAATTCTAGCTGTTCTTCCTACCAGTTTTTTTCCCCTCCACCTTCCTCCCCATCTCTCCTGCTCCCATCCTCACCTGCCCTTAGTCCACCCAAAGAGTCTATTCTATTTCCCCTTCCCATTGATATCTATGTTTCCCCTGGAAACCTTCCTCTTTACTTAACCTGTCTGGCTCTGTGGATTGTAGCTTGACTATCATTTATTTAACAACTAATAAACACTTATAAGTGAATATAAACCTTGCTTGTCTTTCTGGGTCTGAGTTATATCACAAAGAATGATTTTTTTCTAGCTGTATCCATTTGCCTGCTAATTTCATGATGCCATATTTTTTAACAGTTGAGTAATACCCCACTTTGTAAATGCACCCCATTTTCTTTATCCATTCTTCAGTTGAGGGATATCTAGGTTGTGTCCAGTTTCCAGCTATTATGAATAAAGCTGACATGAACAGAGTTGAGCACATGTCCTTGTGGTAGGATGGAACATCTTTTGGGCATATACTCAAAAGTGGTATAGCTGGGTCTAGAGGTATATTGATTCCCAGTTTTCTGAGGGACTTCCATAATGGTTTCCAAAGTGGCTGTAGCAGGACTTTCTTTGGACTGCCAATTCCAAAATAATGACTAGGAGATTTCATATTAATTATGAATGCTTGGCCTTAGCTTAGGCTTGTTCCCAATTAGCTCTTATAACTTAAATTAACTCATTTATTTTACTCTACATTCTACCACATGGTTCATTACCTCTCCTCCACACTGTATGTCTGACTCCCTCCGTGTCTCACTGGTTTAATCTCATGCACCTCAGATTTTTCCCAAGTTCCTCTCTCTCTCAAAAAGTCCTGTCTACCTATTCTCTCCTGTCATTCAGCTCTTTATTAAAGCAATCAGAAGGCTCCTTAGGCAGAGACACATTTACACACAATGTAGAAAAAGATTATCCTAAAACATTTCCCCCGTTTTGTCTAAATAAAAAGGAAAGGATTTTAACTCTCACACAATAAAACTCTATATAATAAGAGCAATCATCAGGTAAGAATTACATTCACAATGTCCAGTCCATTTTTATTTGGCAGATTCAGAGAAAATACTCTATTATCTATCCTTTCTTTTTTAGTCCAAAGTTTTGTACCTAAATCACTTTCTATCATAACTTGTATTATCAATCTAAAAATATTTTTTAGACCTTAAAAAATTTTCTCAGATAAACAACTTGAGCCTTGTTCCTCAGCCTTTATACACGTTACATCAATTTTGTGATTTTTTTTTGGTAACAAAGAAAATAATAAAACTATAACAATCTAATATTCAACCCCCATCAGAGACCCAAGAAGGATAAAATATTGCCTGACTAAACAGGAAGTGCAGAGCAAACAACTTCAAAAATTATAGAATTAAGAGAGACACCCAGCTCATCCAAGATTCCTTTGCAGTGTTGGGGCATCCATCTTCGACCTACATACCTAGATCACCTGACAGACTTTTCTATGAAGCAGGAATTTTGAAATATTGTCCCACCTTGTCTTTGCAAAATTTGGCAGTTGCCTTCTTTTGTATCCTGATTGTCCAATTTGGACAACACTCTGTCAGCAGTTGAGGCAAGGGCAGATTCTTGCCAAGTGGCTAACTTTGCACAATGGAAACAAACTCATATAGAGGTTCTTTGATGCCCATCATCTGTTTTTAAAGTAAATTGATGCTTCCAGGAGCAGACGTATTTCATTGTCACGAAAAGCCTTATGTTATTAAAATATCTTAAGTGCCATACTCTGTAGGTCTCTAAAATGTTTGAAGACCATCTATCTAAAATATATCTGTTTTACTTGTGAAACATATGTAACATGGCCACAAATTTGATTGTTAGATGGCTAACTACAAACCTGTATTCATTAATTATCCTGACTAATTTCTGAACTATCCTAAATAATAAATTGCAATGGCTAGAACTTTATATTACAATGATAAATGAGCTGCATAGGTATAATACCTTAAACAAAAGTAAAAGCATATATTCAAAAAATAACAAAAAAATCTTAAATTTGTATCAATATACAAAAATCCATACCAATGTAAATATTTAATACTAGTAGTAGCTTTCTTAGTTTAAGAGTAGATTGAATAATCTGCTCATTTACCCTATCATTCCTATTTTAAAGTAGATTCAATAATCTATCCTTTTATCCTATCATTCTTATATTCCTCCTTTTTCTTTTTAGAACAAAATCCCTGAATCTAATCTCCTTTGCTTAGTTTTCTCCCTGACCATGGCCAATAATTACTTGCAACCAACCCTTTTAAATGATGACAAGTATCTATGACCTACCAAACAAGCAAAACCCACCCACCCCAATTCTTGGGAATGTGAGTGTCATGTTCTCTAGACCGCTTCCTGTTGCCTGGGGGCAACAGCATCATTAGGGAACCCTGAGAAAATTGTGATAATGGTCAAATCCTCAGAGAGCTAGATGTTGTCCAGTCTCTATGTGATGGGAAAATGCAGAGCTTATCTGAAGTTCTGGTTATAATAGTCTGTGAGGCTGGAGTATCTCATCTAGCAGCTTTGAAGTTCTTCTAGATGTAGAATTTTGAGGTAACTGCAACAGAGGCATTTTGAGAGGCTGGATCACATAGGCTACTTGTTTTCTTCATTGGTGTTTGCTCCTTTGGTTCCAAAAACACACAAACTTGTAAAGGTAACATACATGTCTGTATTAAAGCAGGTATGGGATGTGCAGTATGCACAAATCAACACAAGATGATTTTCTGTTTTATATTTTAGCAGATAAAAGGCATCTGGTAACTATATAAGTCCAAATCCATTTGGACTACATAATCAAACTGAATATAAATCTCTATCCATACCATATTAAAAGATGATATATAAGTCAGCAGGATTCTGTAGCCAACAAGATTTATCATATCTCCTCCAGTCTCATAACTGTTCCCATAGTAGAGGGATCAGTATATACAGGACCTGTCCTGTAGTCTTTCTTTATTTCTTCCTTCATGTCTGCAGCCAAGATTTTCAGAAGTCTCCCCTAGTCAAATCTGATCTTCACTAACTTTGAATGAATCCACAGCTTTTCATTTCCTGTGAAACAAAGGTATAATCTTTCCCCCAATGCAACATACTTCCTGACTTCCATTCTTAAATTAAGATATCCTTGAGCCTGTGTGGTGGAGTGAGAGGCAGAACAAGCTTGCCGGGTCATGAGCAGCAAAGACAAAGATGGTTAAGGAAAGGTGTCAGAAAAAGTCCTTTCAAGATAGTCTTGAAGACACTAAGAAGTGAATGAAAGAGAATAGGAATAAAAACTTGGCCGAGATTGGCAAATGCAAGTCCTTTATTGTTGCACCATGCCAAGTACCCACTAACACTTCTACACTGCTGAAATATTAACAACATAACAGCAGGTTGTTAGTTTGGGCTTTGGAAAATGAAAAATCCAAAGTGGGAGAAGCCCAAGATATCCTACAGCTGAGAAGAGAATATTACTACCTTGTTATGTCAGCTATATACTGTGAAACAGGGGCTAACTTCCCAACCAAGTGAAGAAATTGATCAGAACCAGAAAGGATGTCCCTCAGAAGTGGTCTCCAATAGTGACAACACCATTGGGGACTTGTCTATGAAGACCTTACAGCAAATTGCTCTTGAAGAAAATGACTGGTCATTCCAAACCAAAGAATGAAGTCCTACTGTTCGTTCAGACACACTGGGGAGTGATTTTGATTCAGGTAGAGTCTACTGATGATATCTTACCTAGAACTGTGTCTTCCCATCACCACTTAAAGAAAGATTTTAGTAATGTAAGTTGCTCCACTGCTTTGAGGATTGTGAAGCCAGTCATTGGGTGGGACAGTCTTTGGAAGTTAGAAGAAGTGGGTATAGAGACCCAACCATAACTCTGTACAAACTTGAAAATGTAGAACAAAATGTTTGTCTGTGGGACAAGGACCACATTAACTTATCCCCTAGACTGATGTACCCAGGAAAGAATGCTAAAACAACAGAAGTCATTTTACCATCTAAACCTGAACAAATGAAAAATAAGCATAAATGTGCACAAAAAGAAGAGCCAACCAGAGATGCAAATCAAAATCTTCATTGAGGTGTAAGGGTAACAAAAGCAAAGATAAGCAGACTTTACACCCCACAAAATTGCATGGGTCTATTGGTTCCATCGACTTTTATGATTTTAATCTGGAAGAGCGTGTTCACCTCTCCCCTTTCCGATAAAAAGTGAGCAACGGCTCCAGTGAAGAAGTCAACAGCAGGGACTGGGAAGAGAGTGCTTTCGAACTGAGTGCATCTGAGGATGAGTCTGAGGACCTCTACCTGCCTCCTTACAAGCACTTGGAAGACCACACCAAGAGTCAGCCAGACCAGTCACCAGGCCTCGGCCTAAAAGAGGGCTCCAGTACACAGATGAAAAAGATACAGAGAAGGCTTTGCCAACCAGAACTCCTACTGGTATCCCACCCAAGAATCAAGAGTCATGTGGTTGTAGACTAAAGGATGTCACCAGTATCCTGCTACAACCTGTAGTGAAAATCAGGAAACTTCTCTGTCTCCGAAAAGGAATAAAGACAGCCCAGCAGTGTCTCTGCCTAAGCGCAGGTGCACCACCATCACAAGCTATAAAGAGTTGACCCTTGCTTCGAAACTAAGAAAAGGGGACCCTTTCACAGACTTGTGCTTCTTGAATTCTCCTATTTTCAAGCAGAAAAAGGATATGAGGCGTCCTAAAAGAAGTACAAAGCAAACACCGTAACCCCTTTTGTTGGATGCTGTAGAAGGTGATCCTTCTCTTTTGCCTAATAGATTCCGTGACACAATGTGCACTGGGCAGAACCATCCCTTATCAGGATGTCCCTTGGATCTATACTTTGTAATTGTGTGAATTGCTATCAACATCTAAAATTTCTCTGGCATCTTTACTTTTTTTCCTTAAGCAGGGGAATTATAGAGTTGAAAAGAAATAAAGATAGGATCTTTCATAAATCCTTGACACCACAGTAAGACATACCATAAGTTGCTGAGAATCCCTTATTCTACCATCATATTGGTTCTTTGGGTAAAATATGTATGGAATCATGATGAAGAGAATTGATTGTTTTGGTTCTGGGACAAGGTAACTGTTGTGCACACTCAGTGTGTGTGACTTTCTTCAGAATCACAACATGTCATGGACCTCAGGCTAGCCCTTCATGTTGCCAGAAGTCTACAAGTATAAATATGTGACTAGTAAGGGTTTCTGGTTTTGATCTATATACAAAATGTAAATAGTCCAGTTCAGAAAGTTGAACCTGAATAGGTGTGAATATATTTCCATAAACTTAAATCACTGTAAGTGGTCCATTTGTAAAGAATAATGAAGTCTGGCCACGCTTATTGGTGCCCATTGTGTTTTATCTTCCTTTATGGCTTTCACCACTCCCATCTCAGTTGTCTCCTCACATCCCTGTCAACTTTCCCCTTCCCCTCCCATTGGATTTGTCCTATCAAGTCTTCCCACCTGCAGCCTTTAGACCCAAAATCAAGACATTTCAATTTGGGTCTCAGCAGTGTAAGACTTGTCTCATATGGGCAAGGCCCAGGAATAAATCCCACTGCAAACAATAGATTTTTAAAATTTCTCAGAAGGTCCTTCTAGTGTTCATCTCAGACTTTGCCCGCATCTCTGTGACTTCCTGCATTTCCCTTCAGTCACACCGAGAGCTCTTCTCTGTCACTCATGTGCATCCCACTCTCCCATCACAGGCTTATTTTTCCAGCCACTCTTTTTTTTTTCAGTGCTAAAGACGGAACCCAGGGCCCTATGTGGTAGGAGCACAGCCACAGCAGTCTACAGCCACTCTATCCTTTGTAATATCAGTGTACCTTGAAAGTGACAGTTTTAGCTAAGAATCAGTAAAGTCCAGTTTTGTCTCAATGGGCCTCATGTGGATGTGATTACTACAGTGCTGTGTACCCAGAGGTAGACTGTATCCTGATCCACACTGAGCAAGCTGGCATGTGGACCATGTTTTATACAAGCTAAGTTTAGTTTTTATGTATTTAAAAAGTTGAAAAAATATTTGGATTAAATTTTGCTACTTGGCCTGCAGAACCCAAAATATTTATTTCCTGGCCCTTTTTCAAAAAAAAATTTCCATATCCTGGTGTGATGATGCATACCTACAATCTCAGCACTGTAGGGGCTGAGGCAAGAGGATCCTGTTTTAGACCAGCTGTGCTACATGGTCTTAAAAAGCCAAACTATATTTTTCTACTTCCTTCTGTAGACATCTGAATGTTTACTTCAAAGGTTTTGTGTCTTGTGTCAACCTTGATCCTCACTCCATGCCAGTCACTGTTATCTTCCATTTTTAGTATGTGTGCTGCCAAAGCGAGCACCAGTCAGTTATCTTAAAACTGCTATTAGACTTTCATTCAGTCTTTTTCATGTTTCTGCATTCTTGGTGTAGTGTTTATTCATAGGCTGTTAAAGGTTTTGTGTCTACATTTTCATCTGATATGCACTGTATTATATATATTGTATATTCTGATTTATAATTGACTTAAGAGTTTGAGACTTACCATGTTGGTAGATATAGGTTATTTTTGTTGTATAATATCTTAGAAATAAACCAGATTTAATGTTTCTTTTTAATAAAAAAAGACACCCTTAAAATATATAGGTTGGTTTAACTCAGCAGTTTGCATAATCCAATGTCTCTTAGGAGCTGTTGGTTTTTGTTCATTAGCATTTAAAGCATTCAAAGTTAATAAAGTACTATGTAGTATCCTGACACCCTGTGTATTTCCCATCCTTACATGGCTCATTCTTTTTATATTACTTTGCAATTTCTTTAATGATTTTATTATTTATAAAGTATTTACTTTTTTTCTATGATGGTCTATACCCATTTTCTTTTCTTTATTCAGCACCTAAGCCCATTGTCAAGCATACTGTACCTGTTCAGAGGTTTTTTTCAGGTCTGGACCTGGCTTTCTACATACCTGCTGCCTTCTCTGACTGTGTGAGTCAAGCCTTACAGGGTCAGATTGTTTCAACAGGAAGGAACAGTCACATGCAGTGAGCATACTAACCTGAGAGAAACGCCAAGGTCTGTGCATGTTTTGGCTCTGGGAAAAATGTAGCAAAACCCTCTGTGCATCTGCAGGATCTTTCTATGGCTCTGCTTAGCACATGGGACTGGTGAATGGTTCTGCCCTCCTCAGGTCCATGAGAACCAAGGCTTAAGTCCTGGGAACTTGCAGGGAGCTGTGCTACTCATCCCAGCTCTGGTAAATTACTGAGATGAGCTGTAAAGGGCACTACTACCTAGTGTAGGCTCTAAACTTGAATTTGCATGCCACCATGTTGGATGTCAAATGTACAGGACTTTCTTTGGCTTGCCAGTTCCCAAATAATGACATGGAGATGTCTTATTAATTATGAATATTTGACCTAAGCTTAGGCTTATTCCCAACTAGCTCTTATAGCTTAAATTACTTCATCTGTATTAATCTACATTTTGCTACATGGCTCCTTGCCTCTCTTCTGTACTATATGTCCAACTCCCTCTGTGTCTCATAACTGGCTTAATCCTGTGCACCTCAGATTCTTTTTGAGTTCCTCTCTATCCCCTGAAGACCTGCTTATTCTTTCCTGCCTGTCTATTTAGCATACATCTCTTTATTAAAGCAATCAGAAGACTCATTAGGCACATCTTCATAGTATACAAAAAGATTATCCCACAACAAGTGGTAGTACAAATTCACACTCCCACCAGAAGTGGAGGAGTGCTCCCCTGGTTCCACATCCTAGCCAACGTGAGCTGTTACTTGTGTTACTGATCTAGCCTTTCTGACAGGTGTAAGATGGAATCTCAGAGTAGTTTTGATTTGTATTTTCCTGAAGGCTAATGATGTTTAACATTTCTTTAAGCATTTCTCTGCCATTTGAGATTCCTCTATTGAATATTCTCTATTTAGATCTGTACCCAATTTTTATATTAGGTTATTTGTTTTCTTAATGGTCAGTTTTTTGAGTTCTTTATATATTTTGAATATTAGCCTTCTATCAACTATGGCATTAGTAAAAATCTTTTCTGATTCTATAGGCTGCCTTATTAATTGATGGTGTACTTAGGTATGAAATTTCTAAAAAGGACTACAGCTACTCAGGGATTAAGACCAAAAATTTGCAAATTGGATTTCTTGGAATTAAAATGTTTCTGTTGAGTAAAAGCAATGGTTAACTGAGTAAAGAGTTAGTCTACAAAACGATAGCAAAATCTTTTTTGACTGTTGTCTTAGTTACTTAGTTACTTAGTTACTTAGTTCTTTTGCTGTGATAAGACATTCTGACAAAGACAACTTATAAAAGAAAGCATTTAATTTGGACCTCATAGTTCCCAAGGATTAAAGTCCTTGACCATCACAGTGGAAAGCATGGCTACAGGCAGACAAACATGGTGTTCAGGCAGTAGCTGAGAGCTCACATCCACAAGCATAGACAGTGAGAGAACTAAGTGAGAAAAGCATGGGCTTTTGAAAGTTCAAACCCCACTCCCACTGACATACCTTCTAAAAAGGCCACAACTTTGAATCCTTCTCAAGTAATTTCACCAACTCAGGAACATGTATTGAAATATATAAGCCTATATGTGATTCTTCTCATTCAAACCACCACAGCTATACCTCTGTCAAAATATTACTCTCTAGAATACACAAGGAATCAACACAAACTAAACACCAAGAAAAGAAATAACCCTGTTGTCCTAGATATCTTTAACTGCCAACTTGATACAGCCTACAGTCATCTGAGAGGAAAGCTTGAATTGAGGGATTACCTTTATCAAATTGGTCTTTGGGCATATCTATCGGGGATTGCCTTGTTCCTTAATGGATTCCAGAGGGCACATCCCAGTGCTGGTGGTACCATCTCTAGGCAGGAATGACTGAAATGCATAAAAAACCTAGCTGAGCATGATACAGTGAGACAAGTAGCAAGCAGTATGCCTCTATGTCTGCTGCTTCATGTTTCTGCTTGAGTTACTGTCCTGAATTCCCACAATGATGGAACGTGACCAAGAAGTCTAAAATGAAATTAGCTGTGACTTCTCTAAATTTTCTTTGTTTAGGGTGTTTTATCACACCAACAAAACAATTACAACAATTTATAACACCAATTAAAAATTGCCCATAGTTCTGAACAGGATTCACAAAAGAAAAAATAGTTATGGCTAATAAGCATTTGCAAAAGTGTTTAACATCCTTAGCCATCAGAGAGGTGCACATTAAAATTACTTTGAGATTCCATCACACCTCAGTCAGTATGTATATCATCCAGAAGTCAAATGAAAATGAATGTTGATATTAGGGGAAAGGAATATATATTCACTGTTTTTAGAATGTCCCCTGGTATATCCACTATTGAAATCACTATGGATGTTTATCCAAAGACAATAAAATTGAACTCCACATTACTCAACTATATCACCCTGGACATAAACCTCAAAACTTGCTATTCTGTTACAGAGATACTTGCTCATCCATATTCACCTAGGAAATAGAACCAGCCTAAGCCTTAAAAATTGTATCTCAGACACAGGAATAGATCACTTATGTCTGTGACCTATGTTCATGACCACGATCAACTATTAATGTGCAGTAATGAAAGAGGCAACCCCAAAATGATGAGAGCAAAGGAGATCAGATACTGAGAACCTGACACTGCCTCCAGCCACTTCCTTCAGTGTTTAGAATTGACTATCTAAATCAAGGTATACTCCAGCATTGCCTGTGGCTGCATTTAGGAGAGAACACTTGCAATACAGACTATTAAAACACACAAAATAATTTATTTATAGTCTGATCCATTAAGAAATGTTTGACTACCACATACTAAACAAGCTTCTGATTCACATGGTTTACTGGATTTTTAATTTATTTATAAATTGCACTCTTTGTACTTTGTATTTGGCTTGTAATAAATAAGCATATTAGTTTTGCTGTAAAGATCCATACATATTAATTTGAGTCACTTCTACTCATTTGTTTCTACTAATATATGCTATTCCATTATCTGATTATTCTATGATTTATTAATAGTACCCTTCTGGATAATAATCAATCATGTCTCTATATTTTAAAAAAGATTTTATTTAGTTTTATATTATATGCATAGGTGTTCTGCCTGCCTGCATGAATGTGAACTGCATGAATTCAGCACACTCTGAGGACACAGCAAGGTATAAGACCCCACTAAATGGTGGTTGTAGCCCTCTATATGAGAATCTGGAAGAGGAGTAGTAAGGGTTCTTGGTGGCTGAGCTATATCTCCAGCTCTTTGTCTCAGATTTTTTTTATGAAATGTTCTTTGGTTTAAGATATATGACTGTCAACTGAGACTTGAACACACATGTAGATAATTTAATTAATAACTGTTAGTTTTATTAGTATCTATCACACCCTCAGGGAAGTCTCTTAGCATTTTATACTTATGGATGATGATGTTTATGCCCCAAAATATTTAAACAATTGACACACTATTTAGAAATTATGTATTTTATTGAAGAACTTTAGGGAAAATTCCTCTCATTTTCAAAACCATCCTATAATACCAATTTTGAACATAGTCATTTCCCTTTATTTTCTAAAAGAATATTCCTGCTATCTGTGGCTGAAGCCCTCATAAACTACCAACATTACTATGAGGAATTTCTCTTGTGGTTCAACTCACTCAACTCAAACTTTCCTTCACATTCACTTATGTAAGTGTGCAACACTTTGAAACAAATATATATTAAGAACAAATGTTTTATAACTATACAGATATTAAAAAAATTGGAAAATAGAACATATCTTCATGAAAATCGAGTATAGTTGATGTAAAGAACACTGTATTTCATTCATGAGAAACACTCCATTTTAAACATTTGTCATAAACACATTCTAAGCTGTTTTCCATACTCTAGGAAAGCATTTTTCCACAATTGGAAGTTTATACAAGCTGTTGAAATGTAAAATTATGTGGCTGTGCAAACAAGATACTGAATTATAATATATTAAATGTTACAAATCTATATAATCTCCATTGTATACTTTTTACTGAGGTAAACTTAATTATTCATAAAATGTAAGAAGTCATAGTTTTCTTAAATAGCTTCTGCAATCTAATTTGTGTGTTCACTTAATGACTTGAAATGATTAAGCGAGTATAGTTAAATCCTTGAATGTAATGGATCATGCTCTCTGGTTGAATACTCAAGATAAAAATCTCAAGATCTACAGGAGCTATTATCAGTTGTACACAACAAATCTTTTGTAAATATATTTATCTTTCTTTTATATCCCAAGAACACACTTGAAAAGTGGACTTGTACTTTTCAAGTGTATTCTTGACTTATAAATATACTTGGCATACAAATATAAATATACTTGAAATGTAGGTAGTTATACTTACGTTTACATATTTAAGTATTTGATAGTGTGATTTGAATACATGTTTGACTTTGTCAAATTTGACAATTCAGTTAGTAAGTACATTCATTGCATGGTTACAGGCTTAAGGGGACTCTTTGCTTATCTGTATCAAGTGTATGTGTTCTATATTATACACTCACTTGTCTCTCAGGAAGGAAATGTGTTCTGAGAAATACATGGTTAGCATATTTTCTCACTGTACTTACATAAAAATGGATAGATTTTTCTTTTGCAAGAAAACTAAACATGATGATGGAAAGTGAGAGAAAGAAGCCATAGAGAGATGCAGGAGGCTGTGGGAATATT
>LZPO01098576.1:0-21086 GCA_001675575.1 Neotoma lepida | reverse complement strand
CTAATAGGCTGGAGAGATGGTTGAGCAGTTCACAGCACTTGCTGCTTTTCCGGAGGACATGGGTTTAATTCCCAGCACCCACATGGCAACTCACAATTGTCTGTAACTCCGATTCTAAGGGATCTGACACCCTCACACAGACATACATGCAGGCAAAACACCAATGCACATAAAATAAAAGTAAATAAGTCTAAAATTAAAAACTAATAATTCACACCTTATGAGACTGAGAAGTTGCTGGACTGCAAGGATAGTATAATTAGGACAAAGTGGCAGGCTACAGAATGGGAAAAGCTTTTACCAAGTACATATCCAACAGTGGGTAATGTCTAAAATATATAAAGAACTAAAACAAACAAACAAAGACACAAAACAAACAAAACTTGATATCAAGAAAACAAATAACTCAATTTAAAGTGGGGATACAGATCTAAAGAGAGAATTCTCAAAAGATGAATAGAAAANNACTNAGAAACAAAGAAATGTTCAACCTCCATACTCATCAGTGAAATGCAAATCAAACCTAATTTGATGTTTGACTTTATACCATTCAGAATGGCCAAGGTCAATAAAACAAATAAGTATGTGGAATAAGGGGAGCACTCANCTATTGCTGTTGGGAGTGCCAACTCATACAGCCAATATGTAGTCAGTGTGNCAGTTCTTCAGGAATATAGGAAGGCATGTACCTCATAATTTAACTATATCACTCTCAGATATATACCACAAAATGCTTCATCTTACTACTTAGACACTTGCTTGACCATTTTCAATGCCACACAATAGCTA
Source organism: Neotoma lepida (assembly GCA_001675575.1). Classification (NCBI taxonomy): domain Eukaryota; kingdom Metazoa; phylum Chordata; class Mammalia; order Rodentia; family Cricetidae; genus Neotoma; species Neotoma lepida. Next base: position 20,297 of record LZPO01098576.1, on the reverse strand, counting down.
AAACTTGTAAACTGCTTTGATATCAATCAAAGGATGAATGACTAAAGACATGTGTGGAATATTATTCAGTTGTTAAAATATTGTCATATAATTTGCAGGTAAATGAATGTAGCTAGAAGAAAATCTTCCTATTGAAGTAACCCAGACACAGAAATACAAATATGGTATGAATTCACTTACATGTGGATTTTAGTAGTTAAGTCTTTAATAAGCCAATTACAATTCCTATAAAAGCAAAGGATAGGTATAAAGGACTAAGGGGGAGGGATGGATTTCTATAGAAGGGGGAAATGGAATAAATAGTTAACGATGAAAGGGGGCAAGAACAGGAGGATTAACCAGGGAAGAGGAGGGAAGGGAGTATGAGGAAAGGAATACAGAGAACAACAGCTAAAACTAAGGGCCATTTGGAGGACTGTATCTAAACCCAACACAGTAGAAGTTTCCTTAAATATATACATACATGAAGATAAGCTGAATGAATTNGCAAAGTAACAGGGGAGACAGAGCCCATGCTGGTCATTGATCATCAACAACTGATGCTTCCCTTGTCAGGAATGGGATACATCTTATAGAGTTGTTAGCAAAAGGAACCACAAGGGAACCCATAAACAAACCTAGGTGATTTATGGTAAGGTCCTAATGCTAAAGCCAACACCTATGAAACTCATTTAAACATAGAGAAATTGAGCTAGTGGCAACCTAGAGCCTTCACAAATATGGACTAATGTTCATGGTACTGGAAGTTACTCTTCATGCTACAGAAGAAGAAAGGTAAACACCAACACAGGTAAAAACTCTTCAATCTACAATGACATCTTGCTTGCAGAATGTACTAATGAAACAGTGGCATAAAGCTTGTGTGAATAACCAATCACTGTCTGATTGGATAAGGCAAACTTCATGAAATAGAATCCATCCTTGACACTGCTCAGGTGGCCACAAACCTGAGACCAGATATGCTAGGGACCTAGGAGAAATTGTAAAACTACTATTCTGCTAAAGGAACTGTCTTAGTCAGGATTACTATTGCTGTGACGAAATACCATAACCAAAAAGAACTTTAGGAGGAAAGGGTTTATTTGTTTTACATGTCCATATCACTGTTCCTCATCTTAGGAAAGTCAGAACAGGAACTTAAGCAGGATAGGAACCTAGATGCAGGAGTTGACCCAGAGACCATTGAGAAGTGCTGATTACTGGATTGCTCCCCCTGGCTTTCTCAGCCTTCTTTCTCATAGAATCAGGGATCATCAGCCCAGGGGTCCCACTCACAATGGGTTGTGAACTCCCACATCAGACATTAATTAAGAAGAAACCCTACAATCTTGCCTACAGCCAGATCTTTCGTAGGCCATTTCTCAATTGCAGTTCCTTCCATTTCAGTGACTCAAGTTTGTGTCAAGTTGACATAAAACTAGCCAGCAGTAACCATGCTACAGTCCACAGACCCAGAGAGGTTAGGTAACAAATAGCCCAAGGGGTGGGGGGATTTTGTGGCTCTCTCTAGAAAGGATAAATAGAAGAGATCTCCTGGGTGAACTGGGGTAGGTAGGGATGGGAACATGGGTGATCATGTTTGGTGATGGGTGGAGGAGGGAAGTACTGAAAGAGATGACCAAAAGGGAGTGGCATTTCAGGGTCAGGTGTAAACCTGATGCAAGGGAAACTCCCATGAATCTACAAGGATGACCCCAGCTAAGGCTCCTAGCAATAATGTATATGTAGCCTGAAGTAGACATTTCCTGTGATCAGATTGGTGACTATCTTAATTGTCATCAGAGAAGAGAGTGTTCATCCAGTAACTGATAGAAATAGATGCAGAGACCCGCAGCCAAACATTAGACTGAGCTCAGGCAATCCTTCAGAAGAGAGGGAGGAAGGATTGTAGGAGCCAGAGGGGTCAAGAACATCACAAGAAAAACCACAGAATCAATTAAAATGGGCTCATGGGAGCTCACAGAGTCTAAACAGACAACTGTCAAGCCTGCATGGGACTGACCTAGGCTCTTTGCATATATGTGACAGTTGTGTAGTTTGGTCTACTTGAGAAACTCCTAACAATGGGAGCAGGGGCTGTCCCTAATGCTTTGGCTGGTTCTTGGGAACCTATTCCTCATACTGAAGTGCCGTGCCCAGTCTTAATAAAAGGGAAGGTGCTTAGTCTTACTACAACTTGATTTGCCATGCTTTATTAATACCCATGGGAGGCCTCCCCATTTCTGAACAGAAACAGAGGAGGAGGAGTGTATTGGGGGAACAGAAAGAAGGTAAGGGAGAAAATGGTAGAAGATGGAGGGGAAACTGTGGTGGGGATGTAAAATTCATANATAAATTAAAAGTAAAAGAAAAGAAAAGAAAACTAGCCATCACAGAAATGTGTTGAAATGAAATGACAACTAACTTTATTCTGCTATATTATAGATAGATCAATACCTTGCTTAGCCATAATCAGAGAAGCTTTCTCCTGCAGTAGATGGGAGCAAGTGAAGAGACCACAACTAGAAATTGTACAGAATTAGAGACTCTGGAATACTCAGATTTAAGTGAAATGTCTCCATTAAATCCCTCCCTGATGGGTCTGCCATTCTGTATGCTGTGAATATGTATTGTTCTGATTGGTTGATAAATAAAATGCTGATTGTTCAGCAGCCAGGCAGGAAGTATAGGCAGGATAAACAGACAAGGAGACTTCTGGAAAGAGAATGGCTGAGTGAGGCGATGCCAGCTACCCCTAAAGGAAAAACATGCCAACAGACCACTAAAGCCACAGAACATATGGCAAAACACAGATTAATAAAAATGGGTTAATTTAAGTGTAAGAGCTAGTCAGTAATAAGCCTGAGCTAATGGCCAAGCAGTCATAATTAATATAAGCCTCTGAGTAATTATTTTATAAGTGGCTGTGGGACCACCAGGCCAGAGGAGCACAGGGCCTGGCAGGGCCTGGCAGGACCCAGACAAAACTTTTCCTATACCTCTCCTCAGGGTCCATGTACAAGAAAAGGCAGAAAGATTGTAAGAGTTAGAGAGGGTTGAAGCCATTAGAGAAACAAGGGCCTTTAAACATAGCAGGCACCAGTGTACATATGAACTCACAGAGACAGTGGCAGCATGCATGTATCCTGAATATTTCTGTGCCAGATGGAGTACCAGCTCTGAGAGAAGTTGACTCAATTCTCTCCTGTAAGANGAATTGCTAAATGGTCTTATTAATAAAAAAAAATGGAGCCAGATATTGGGGTAAAAACTGAGAGATCAGAAAAGCAGAAAGAAGCCAGCCATGTTCTTACCACTTGGAAATCCTCAGCCAAAGAGACCTTCTTCCTGTATACCTATGCCTATATGCCTTTCTGTTGTGCATCTCACTTCCTCTTTCTGCCCAGCTACATTACTTCCTGTCTGTCTGTAGAGACCTCCAGACCTCTAAACTCATACTTCCTGTCTGTCTGTAGAGACCTCCAGACCTCTAAACTCATTGGCACAGGAAATGACTCTGAGCAAAACACTCTTAGCACAGACACTAAGATCAACATTTAACAAATGCAACCTCATGAAAAGGAAAAGCTTCTGAACAATATCTGAATACCATCATTCAGAAATTGTGACAACATACAGAATGGAAAAAACAATTTTACCAACCACACATCCAATAGAGGCTAATATCCAAAATGTATGAAAGACTCAAAAAATTCGATATCAAGAAAACAAATAACCCAATTTTAAACTGTGGTACAGATCTAAACAGAATTCTTGAAGGAAGAAATTCAAATGTCTGAGAATCATGTAAACAAATGTTAAACATCCTTACTCATCATGGAAGTGCAAATCCAAACTACTTTGATATTTCATTTTAAACCCATCAAAATGGCTAAGACTAATAAAACAAATAATAGTTCCGTGCTGGAGAGGATGTGGAGTAAGAGGAACACTCATCCATTCTGGTGGGTTTGCAGATTTGTACAGGCACTATGGCAATCCATGTGGTGGTTTCTCAGGAAGAAGATCTAGCTATATTATTCCTAGGGTTACACCCAAAGGATGCTTCATCCTACCACAGAGAAACTTGTTTAACCATGTTCATTTCTGCCCAATTCATAATAGCCAGAAATTGGAAACAACCCATATGTCCCTCAACAGATAAATGGATAAAGAAAATCTGGTACTTTTATATAATGGAATATTACTTAACCATTAAAAATGAATTAATGAAATTCACAAATTAATTGATGATGGAACTAGAAAAAAATCCTGAATGAGGTAGCCCAGACCCAGAAAGACAAATATGATATGTATTCGCTTATATGTAGATATTATCTTTAAAGGAAATGATAAGCAAGATACAACCTCTAGAACCACAGATGTAAGGTATAGATTAAGAGACTGGTAGGGACAGATAACTCTTCCTATAAAAGGGAAATAGGATAGTTACAGAAGGACAGAGGGTTTGACACTTGAAAAGGAAGATCAAATGGGCAGGGGAAGGAAAGAGAAGATGAAGCAGGGAATATGGGGAGAGACAACTAAAACAGGGATCACTTGAGGGCTAGTATGAAAACCAAACATAGAAATTTCCTAATATATATATATATATATATATACACATATATACATATATATATAAATGTAAGATAAATGAAATTGCCAAATAATGGGGGAGTCAGAGCCTCTAATGGATATCTTCTGTCACTAAGAAGCATCCAGGACCAGGAATAGGTTACATCAAATTAAGTTATTGGCCAAAGGAGTCTCCTGGGAATCTCTGAACAACCCAGGCTATTTCCAAGTTTTCTCTCCACAAACTGATGGTAAAGCTGTATTGTTGATGACAACACCTACTCAACTCACTGAACATGGAGAAGTTGAGCTGGTGCCTATCAAGCCTTCATCTCTATTGATTAATGCTGAGGGTACAGAATGGCACTCTGCATGCTACCAAAGGAGAATAGTAAACATCAAGCCAGCTACAAACTACAAAATCTACAATGACCTTTTTGTCCTACCTGCAAGACATGCTAGTACAATGGTGGCACAAAGCTTATGGGAGTAACTGACCAATATCTGATTTGACTTAAGGCCAACTCCATGAGATAGAACCCATACCCACTGAGACTTGTGAAACCGAGACCTGAGATTAGATAGCCCAGGGATCTGAGGTAAAGCAAATACTACAGTTCTACTAAATGAATGNAGCAACAAAATGACTCATAATGATATTCTGCTATACTTATAGATCAGCACCTTGCTCAGTCATCATCAGAGAAACTTTCTCTTCTAGCAGAACAAATACAGAGACACATAGCCAGGCAATACAGAGAGTAGGAGACCTTGGAACATTCAGGCTTAAGTGAAATCTCTTCATTACACCCCGCCCTCAGGGCCTAGTGAACCCTGTGGAAGTAGAGGCAGGTAGAGTACAAGACACAGAGATTACAGGGGATACCAAGGAAACAAGACCTAAATCAAAATGATCAAAGCACATATTAAATAGAGACTGAGGCTTCATACATAGGACCCCCATGCTTCTGTACTGAATCGGGTCCTACAGGTGAAAGAAGTGGACACAAGCCCCCATCCCTAACCCAGAAGCTATCCCCATTTGACAACCACTTGCAAATGAAAATTTAATTTTCTCCAGGGAGTTTCCCTAGAAAAACCACTTTAGGGTATTCCACATGTCCGGTAATAGACGCTGACTATAAAATGAACTCAACAGCATCTTTGGAAGTTTCGTGTATCACAATGTCATTTTTTGAAATCTTTTTTATTCTTTATTTTTATTTTCTTACTTTTTAATCTGATAAGTCCCTTGTGTACATATTATGGCTTCTGCTTTTGTGATTTTACGGGATTTCTGAGTATGTGAACAGGGGGGCTCTTTTCCTTTTTTGTTTCTTTTGTCCTAGTCCAACATGTTTGAATTATTTTGTTTTATTATTATCCTTTAAAAACCTGTTTGTTTTCTAATAAGAAGCAGTAAACAGGTGGATCCAGATGGGAGGGGAAGTAGAGAATAACTGGGAGGGATAAAGGGAGGGGGAACCATAATCAGGTTCTCAATTAAAGAAAAACCAAAATAAGTAAATAAAATGTAAGTGAAAAAGGAAATGGTGGAAATGACTCACTTACCTGTTGTTCTTGATGTGCATTAGACATAAATATATTAGTTTTGGAAAAAGTGCCTAAAGATTCAGTTATGCAAAGAACACACTCTGGGGAGGTAATGAACAGCATGCTGGCTGCAATAAAACATACTTTATTGTATACATAAAAATCTGCTGACATCCTCCCGTGTTCTCACTACAAGCACAGGAAATCACAACAGCAGGCAGCTGCCGTGTTAATAAGGTTGACTGTGGTACGCACTTCATACAACATATGTACATCAAGTTCTCAAGTTTCAACTTTGATTTTTATTTGCCAGTTTCCCTGCAGTAATGTTTCATGAGAAAGGATTAGTATTCCCAACACACTGACATTAAGCCATTTATTAACTTTCTAATCCCGAATGTGCAATTGATAAATAATTCTGAAACGGACCTGCATGCCAATAGGTCTTAATGTTAGCTGTATGTAACTGTATATATTAGCAATCGCTAATGAATTTGGGAGTGCTAAATGACTTAATAAACGTGCAAATTCCCAGTTCAGCTGTTGGTGCATTGAATATACTGTTGCTTTTTTTTTTCTGACTTTGAACTCAAAATTCATCTACTTATAATGTCAAACTTTTATTTCTTTTGAAAGTTGTGGAGGACTTGCTGATAGTGTCTCAATTCTTCAGTATTCTTGTCATAATCTGCTCTCCCCAACATGTCTTACATGGAGGGAAANATTTAGTTTATGGCATGCAATGCTTACCTCACAGAGTGAGATGGCAAAAGCAATGATTTATACAATGTGGTTTGTCTGTTACTCCATAGGGCCATTTTACATTTTATTCTAAGCTTTCTCATTTTGAGGGTCTGGAACATATGAGTTCCATTTTTCCCTCCTAGCTTTAAATTTCCCTTGTTCTACACGGTTTTTATCATGTTTGTTTTTATTTTATTTCAAGATACAAACACCACTGTTTTCTCAAGCTATCCATTTCCTCATTATCAACTATACATCACAAAGAAAAATAGATTTTATAGTCATTGTCATTAACATAATTTCTACCTGAATCTCAAAATAGTGCTGAGAGCAATTTTTGAAGTATCCCAACATATCTTTTTTCAATATAAGTGGGTAACATAGTATATTTTATACCTGCTGGTGAATCAAATACTAAAGCAAAGTACTTCCCATGCTGTCTGGCATACAGCAAAGACCTGCTGTCCCAGAAATTCAATCAAGTGTCTTTTATAAGCAAATAAGTCAAAAAAAAGAGGAAGAAACCTAAATTTTTTATTTTCATTGTCTTTCATGGTTATTTTTTTCCAATGTCGAAGTCCTCAAAACAGGATACATACCTATTATTTACTTATGTTTGCAAACCATCTATTATCTTTTCAGAAACATAAAACCTGGTGGATCCTCAGAAACCTCAATCTCAAGTCTCTATTCTTTTCAGTACTTGTTTAATTTTCCAAAACTAATGCTATTGTCTCCTGATCAATAGTTTGTCCCAGCATCCTGCTGTCCACTGCACTACATTATTTTTTTCTATCTTCATGCTATAATTTCATCTATTNAATCTGAAGTGACATAAGAAGTATATTCTCCAGTATACTATTGCTCTTATCATAAAGCCAGGAATTTAACTGTCCTCTTCATAGACATTCATTTGTTCTCGTCTTCTTAATATTCCTTTTACAACTACACATCTTCCTAGATTGATCACTCATAATCTTCTTCAAGAATGATGTAATTGGCTCAAGTTTTTGCTTGTAATTTATTTTCTTTAATACGTTCATCATTTGGTGGCTTTATTCTCACTTTAACTTATGGCAATAAATCATAGCCAAATAATTTCTTTTTAATGTAAAGGTCAAAAATCATACTTATCACTCTTTATTTCATCCTGTTATAATCTACAAGAAGTCTGGATTACATGCTTTTGGAAAAACAGTTCTATCAGTTCTGGGGACAATCCACAACAGACATATCACTGACATGTCAAAAATGTCAATGCTAAGCCTTAGAGTTTTACATTTGAGCCTATTCAATAGGTTAAGAATCTACTAGTCCCTGCATATTTGAATAAAATATGACCATACTACCAGTAAAAGCACCCTAAAGTCATAAAAGCATACTTTAATTATGGTTCCTTAACAAAAATACTACACTGAAGTAGAAGTTCAATTAAAGGAGAAATTATTGCTGTAGAATCATAAACAATTATCTACAAAGCAATTTTGGAATGTTGTTTGAGACAAGGTCTCACTATGTAGCTCACACTGGAACAAAATTTGTGACCCTTGTGTCTCAGTCTTCCTGATGCTGGGATTACTGGCATGCACCACTAGACTTGATTATAAAGAAATCTATATACATATATCTGCATTCATGTTTGTACCTATGTTCAATATATAAATTTCCTGTTCAGAAATGGAAATTGTAGAGAGCTGTAAAGATCCTTAAAATAAAATGCCTGCTAAGCTAGCATGAGGTCCTTAGGTTATATTCCCATCAAAGACAAAAAACAGGTAACACACACACACACACACACACACACACTATAAACACATACATTCATGAAACAAAAATGATCTAGTAATCTAGTAAATTAAAGATTTTATTTAGTAATTCTTAGGAACTTATATAATATTAGGACTTGTTGGTATTTGTTACAAATACTGCCCTTAAATAGAATCATTCACACCATAAGGGAAGATTTAAAGAAAGATTATTGTGAAGTTCTTGCTTGAAAGAATACAGTCATTTACAATAGAGAGGATCACAGTAGCAGATACTCAGCTTCCCACTCTGCCACTCTCCCACCAAAGGCTTAGATATGTCACTGAACATCTGTCTAGAATCACTGGTTCAAAATACCCAAACTATAAGTCATAAAAATGTGAACTCTTTTACTATGGGTGGACCAATTATGCTAAGAAAATGAGGTGTTTTCTGGGTGATGCCTGCCAGAGAGTATCTGAAGCAAGAGGGGAATAAATTCCTTGGCTTATTATAATAAATTACACACAGTATTTACACATATTAATCTCCTTTTCCAATTTTGTATTAACTATTTGGAAATATATATGACAAATATCTCATGTTATGCATTGATTTTCTTAAAACAGATTTCAACATCTTTTTTATATTATCTGGCTAAATAATGTAAACTTGAATTAGCATTGCTGACTCTAGCCATATGACACATTGTGTGTGTGCTATTAGAACTAAGGTATACAACCATGTTTTTACTATGATTATTCATAAAAATAACAATGTAAATCCGATCCTAACATTAGAACGTTATTTGATACATACCTATGACTTCAAAGATGTCTATTCTTCTATGAGTTTGCATTTCTACATGAGAACATGAGTGAGACCCAAGGACACATTCTGACATTATGTGAATCTGCTTCTACTTCTCTAGGATTCCAAAAATAGTAATAAAGGGAAAGTTCTGTTCCCTTTTTGTTGTTTNTTTGTTTTTATTTATCTAGAGAATGTCACATGTGAAGAAGTTTCCTTAATGCTTTGGAGAGAGGAAATTCCACATCTGGGAAAGTAGGTTTCAGGAATTCATAGACATTCCTGTTCTAGAACATGGACTGTTCTCTCTCAGGTATAAGTCATCCAAAGAGAATGAAGATGATAGAAGAGGAAAAAAAAATACTGATTTGTCATGAGGCCAAAGTGATTCCTTAGACCACCCACTGGTAAGACTGTACATTTATACTCTCAAGTTGAAGAGCTTTGTGTAATATCTTCTTGTAAAGATGAAGAAATATGGAAAGACTTAATTTTTCTGCAGAACATTTATCTCCCCTCTCACTTTCTCTGTCACTTTGTTTTTTAGCATCTACAAGCTTTTATTCATAAGCTTCTACCTATCATTTTCCTCTTACTGAATATTGGCATTTCTTCATTCTTTTGTGCAGAAAAACAACTAATATCAAAACAAAAAACAAACTAGGCATTCATGTGGTATTCATCCCTCAAAAATAAATGAGCATGACTCTTCTACATGCCTCCTAATGAATTCATCAATTTAGCCTGCATTTCGGTTAGAAATTGCAGCATGCCAGCTGTGAAAAATTCCCTCCATTTATAAAGCAAATTGCTTACACTACAAACAGACTTGGGAAGCAGGAGCAATTCCACAAGTTTAACTTCAATGAAATGAAAGAGCCCACCAAATCTTAGCAGCCTGGAAGCAACTACAACCAATTTTGCAGATGCTTAATGTTCCAACACTGCAATAGCTAAGTGCCAGATCAGACCTTTGGGTAAAGCACAATGTAGCATTTATTAGAAATACTAAAACCAAAAATAACTTGAACCAATAAAGTGTGTTTTTCCTGGAATCTGAAAGTGCTTCTCTTCAATTGTCTCATTTATTCTTATGAAATAGTTCTAAAGAATGACCCAAATAAACAGTGTGTGTAATTTTAGTTCACAGTCTATCAAACAACTTTGGGAGTACACTGGGACATTCTGAAACTGATACATATAGTAAACAGCCAACCCATTGGGTGCCTGAGTAGTCACTAACATCTAGACTCTCAGATGGATGTCTTGCAGCAGGAACTGTTGGCCCTACAGTGGAGTACTGTCCAGCACAGTGTCTCTGAGGGAGGAATACTTGGAACATCTTATATATGATATATAATAACTTTCCCATACATAGTCTACTTTAGTAGTGAGCTTTTTATATATTTGGATTAAGATATTAATGTTGATATAAATATTCATTTTACTAGAATTAACATGAAATATACAATAAAATAATTAGTGTTCTAGTTTCATTTTTGTTGCTGTGATAACAGCAACTTAGTACATATGCCTTACAATTCCAGGGTATGATTCATTGTTGCAGAGAAATGAAGGCAGGAACTTAAAGCACTGTGTCCACAATCAAAAGCAGAGAAAGAATCAATGTGTGAATCCTCGTTTGCTTGTTTCTCATTAGCAGCCACTTTTCTGGACTCCATGTGGCGCAGGGCCAAGCCATAAAATGGTGCACACACAATGGTCTCTGTGCTCCTCTATCAATTAACAATCCAGACACTCCTCCACAGAGATGCCCATAGACCAACCTGATCCATACAACTCCTCAGCTGAGATGAGGCTCCAGGTGATTTCAGGTTGTTAGCAGGTTTACATTTTAAACTTACCAGCACAATTAGGGAACACTTATTATTGTTTATACTGTTAAAATTATTAATATTAACACATGGGTTCATCTACTACCAGACCCAGTATATGATTCTGTATAAAAGGTCAGTACTACTTGGAGTTCATGCAAAAAGATCCTGAAACTATTATCCTTCGGTTCTACTTCAGTATTTTTGGTACTACCTCTACTATGAACCACTGTGCCAATACATTTATTAATTATTTCTTTGCAATGTAAAACATATACAGCTGCTATTAATTAGGAAAGGTAAAAATAAGGATTGTGTAAAACTATCTTAATTTAGGAACTACTGAGAAAGGTGGTAAGTTAGATCTAGACCCCATGCGCCATGTGAAAAAGTGGAATAGGAGAAACAACCAATAGAGGGCAATTGTAATAAATAAAAGGTAAAAGAGGAAAGACAAAATCCTGGGTGAGATTTCCACAAAGGAACACCTAGAAACAGCTGTCAACCAGTGTTTCAACACAATTCTCTCCCCATGATGGGACAAGCGCAGAAGTGACTGATAGTGAGGTGATTGTCCCTCCCAAAGTGTATAAATGCAACAGGAAGATCAAGCTGAAGAGAGCCTTACCTAGCCCCAGAGATGCAAGTGGATATAGGACAGACTATGGAGGACAGATACTTAAGCAGAGCAGGCTGTGGAGATGGAGGCAGAAGTATAAAGAGGATTCTAAAGCTAAGATTCTCTACAGCTGCCCTAGAAAGAAACTATTCCGACATCTTCCTGCAGGAGAAGCGGCACAACTCAAGAAACAGGCTGTGGAACTGGGTGTAGTCTGGCTGGTGTAGATGTCAAGAAAAGAAATAAAGATGAATGAATGTAGGAAATAAAGGTAAATGCAAGTGTGTAGACCATTCATGCACTCACTGAGCATTGGTCACAGAAAACCTCGTGCACAAAGAATAATACCCAAGTTTACTCATGAAGATCTCACCTGTTTCCCTTTCCCAGGGTGATCCATGCGTTCCTCTTGAAGTCCTCCTTGTTAGCTAGCTTCTCTGGAGCTGTGGGTTGCAATCTGATTGTCCTTTGCTTTACATCTAGTATCCACTTATGAGTAAGTACATACCACGTTTGACCTTCTGGGTCTGGATTACCTCACTCAGGNTGATATTTTCTAATTCTATCCATTTGCCTGCAAATTCCATGATATCATTGCTTTTTACTGCTGAGTAGTACTCCGTTGTGTATATGTACCACAATTTCTTTATCTATTCTTCAGTTGAGGGGCATCCAGGTTGTTTCCAGGTTCTGGCTATTACGAATAATGCTGCTATGAACATAGTTGAGCATGTGCCCTGTGGTATGATTGAGCATTCCTTGGGTGTATGCCCAAGAGTGGTATTGTTGGGTATAGATGGAAGGAAAAATAAAGAGAAGAGCTGAAATTGATTAATTGATGGCTAAAGAACAAAACATACAAGGTGATAGTTCTCTGAAAAGATGGACAAGATTTGTAAACCCCTTGCCAACCTATCCAGAAAAAATTAGTGATTAAAAATCAAATTAATAATATTATAGATTAAAAAGGAAGTGATACAACAAACTCTGATGAAATCTAGAATATTGCTAGGGTAACTTTGAAAATGTATATTCCTAAAAACTAGAAAATTTAGAAGAAATAATTCTTAAATACATGTTATCTTCCAAAATGAAATAAAAAAGATAAAAATCACTTTTTAAAACTATTAAAAGGAAGTTGCATTATTCTCAATATTGTAGCCACTGATAAATTGCCCTTACTCTGGTGAATAACTTCCCACTCATTGGCAAGAAACTAACAAAACCCAATGTCGTATTCAGAATAAAAACTTTAAAGTAGGAGGTGGCTTGTTGGGAAGAAGAAATTCAGTTAGATGAGGAGAATGAGAGAAGGGAATGGGGGCCATACATACATAAATGTATGGTACTACTAAACAAGGAGAGAGAGAATAAATCCATTGTAAGCAATTGTGATGGAAGTAGCAATTGAATGTCCCTCATCAAAGAGAAACAGGGGATTGGCTGAATTTAATGCTAAATTCTCAATTTGCAATTAACAACACTCTTCAGACTTTCTCACAGTATAGAAAGTGGTGTCTGATTGTTTATCTCCATTGTCAACTTAGTAGAATTTGGGATCACTAAGAAAAAAGTCTCTGGACAGTTCTATAAGATATTATTTATGTTGGTTCACTGAAGTGGTTGATTCACCCTAAATGTGGGTGCTAATCTGTGTGTTGGAGGCCTGAGTTGAATTTAAAGAAAAAAGTAAGCTAAACAGCAGCATTCATCTCCCTNTGCTTGATGACTGAAGCATTGTAAGCAGCTGTCTCAAGACATTGTCATCTGACATTCACACTCTGATGGCCCGTGCCCTCAAACTTTGAGCCATAATAAATTCTTCTTTTCTTAAATTATTTTTGTTGGATTTTTTTTCTGAGCAATGTGGGTAATGTGTGAACCCACAAAAATTTATTAAATAATTTATTAAGGGGTACAATGGAAATACAACTCATGAATACAGAACAATACAGTAGACACCATTGCTGCTCTAGCTGCCACTCTCCTATTATTCTGCCCAAGGGTGATAAGAAGCAACTACAAGGCTTATTCCTGTTCTACCACCCAAGAGAGTGCACGACCCCTCTTCCTCCCATCTTAAGTGGCCACATATACAGACAAGACCATGCCCTAGGGCTTATTACCCTATTCAGTCATTGGCTGAACAGAATGAAATCCCACAACAATCCCCCTTTTTGTTTAAATAAGAAGGTTCTAATCCTAATATAAAACTTTATACAATAGGAAAAATTATCAAGTTTTGTTCAGAGAAAAGAAAAGGTAATAAAATAAACAAAAAGGAAACTACAATCTATAAGAACAATATCAAGCAAGAAACACATTTTAAACGTCCACACCATAGGTCATTGGCAAATTACAGAGATTACTCCAATAGCTGTCCTATCCTGAAGATTCTAAGTCTTGTACCTAATATGCCCTTCACTAAGATACGAGAGAATTGTAATTGTAACTATCTAGACTTCAACCTCATCCAAGACCTGAGAAGGAAAATAATATTACCTGAGTAAGCAGGAAGTGCAAGCAAGGAACTTCTGAAAAATGCAAGAAGAGACAGAAACAGCTGACTGCTTGGACAGTCACCCAATGTTTCTCTGCAACATTGGAGCATCCAACTTTGGCTATAGGCCTAGAATATCTGACAGACCATTTTCAGAAGGTCATTCAGGAAAATTTAAAAGTCTGTCCTGCCCAAGCTTGGCAAGGTTTAGCAGTCACTTTTTCTTGTGTCCTGCTTGTCTGGATTGGACAATGTGCTTACTGTCAGCATTTGAGGGAAGGGAAGTTCTTTACCCAGCATGCCAAGTTTTGCCAAGTAGAAAAAAAGCTCCATATGGAGTGTCTTCAGTGCCCATTATCTCCTCGAGAGTAGATCAGTGCTGCCGGGAGCAGTTGTGTCTCATGTCAACAGAATTCTAAGTTATTAAAACATTTAAATGCCACATTCTCTATGCTTTGAAGTGTTTGTAGATTACCTATCTTTGTGGGATGTATCTCTGCACACCTAGGACATCTAACTAACAGGATTATAAGTTTGATAAACATGGGTGACTATTAACCTGTAATTCTTNTCAACCTATGTAGCTTAAAGACTAAAGCTTCACATTATAAAATAAACAATCTTTAAACAGATGTAAAACATAAGGAAAATGACCTCAAAATTATGACAATATACAAAATATTTTAATTAGATAGAAATGTATAGTGTAATATAACAAAAATAATTTTACATTTGTGTCAATATATAGAAATATTTCAAAAGAAAGTAAAACATATACATATATAATATAGCAAATATAATTTTGATTTTGTATCAGTATACAAATTATCTTAAACAGGAATAGAAAAATAATTTTACATTTGTATCAGTGTACAAGAATCCATACCAATGCACATTCTCTAAAACTGATAGTTGCTATCTTAGTTTACAAGTAGATATAATAATCCACCTTATTATCCTATCCTATCTATGCCCCTTTTTTCTACTCAAAATGAGATTCCTGAATCTAATCTTTATTGTTATATCCCCAACCCTACAACAACTTATGACCAAGCCCTTGCAGATGACAATTATCCATAACCCTGAGAAAAACAAAAACTTGTTGGGAAAGGGGGAGTCATTTTGTTAGAATCGCTTCCTGCTGTCTAGGGAGCAACAATATCTCTGTAGAATCCTGTAAAAAATTAAAACAATGATTAAGTCTTATTAGGATTAACTGCAACACTTGTAGCCAGTCTCAGAGTAATGGGTAAGGCTTATATGAAGTTCTGGCTAGAGTGGTCTAAGAAGGTGGACCATCTCAACTAGCCATCTTGGAATTGT
The DNA here is from genome assembly GCA_001675575.1 of Neotoma lepida. Classification (NCBI taxonomy): domain Eukaryota; kingdom Metazoa; phylum Chordata; class Mammalia; order Rodentia; family Cricetidae; genus Neotoma; species Neotoma lepida. The sequence continues at coordinate 4,609 of LZPO01098576.1, read as the reverse complement.
CCTGATCAGTTCATAGTCCAAAGTTGATCTTTGATCTTTGAGTGGTGTTTACTGGCTCAATGACAGTGTTTACTGGCTCAATGACATTATTATGGACTAGATAGAATTGCTGTTGTAGGGCCCCATCATCCTTCTGGAGACTTCAGACATCACTGTTAGGAAAACTACGTTGTGCTCCAGGTAATGTGAGAACCCACAAAAGTCTATTTAATAATTTATTAAGGGCTGCAATGGAAATAGAGACTCATGNATACAGAACAAGGTAGCTGCTGCTGATGATCCAGCTGCTGCAGTCCTATTGTTCTGCCCAAGGGCAATGAAGATCAACTGCGAGGCTTGCTCCTGCTATGACCACCTGAGAGAGCATGCAACCTTTCTTCCTCTCTCTCTCTCTCTCTCTCTCTCTCTCTCTCTCTCCCACACCCCCACCTCCCCCAGTCCATCACTGATCCATTCCTGAGAGAGGGTAAGGCCTCTGTGGGGAGTCAACAAAGTAAGGCATACTAAATTGTTCTTAAGGGATCACATACACAGACAAGACCATGCCCTAGGGCTTATTACCCCAAAGCCATTGGCTGAAGGGACCGGATTCCCACAACACATGGGCATTGGCTAATACAAGAGAGAGTGGTAACAAACTCATTCAACAAAGCCCAGTTATACTGAGAGTGATGCAAGAAAAGAAGACTGTATGCCCATTTATCTGAGGAACATAGATGTAAAACATCTCAGCAAAGCACAACGAATTTAAAAGTAATACATCATGGAGAACTGACTCAGTGAGTTAGGGTATTCATATGGTGGAAGAAGAAAATACACTCCTTTGCTGGTTCCTCTAACTACTACTGGTATGCTGAGTCATATAAACCTGTGCATGCATTTGTGTGCACATGCATACAAACAAACAAATAAACAAATAAATAAATATTCCCACAATAAATACATAAACAAAACATCAAACGGTTNGGGGAGTAGCTCAATTTGTAGTGTGCTTAGCTAGAATAGGTCAATTCCTTGGTGTTGACTACAGTACCCTGTTATTCTGAGTTTCATAAATTGTTGCATAACTCACTCTTACTAATGTTTATATTAAGGTATAACATGGGCTTTCTGTCTTTAGGACATATGAAAATAAATGTGAAGGAAATTCAGCAATGTTGGCACCTTTCAGCCTATACTTCATCACAGCATAAAAGTATCCTTAGAGAACCCAACATGTAGCCAACATCCAGTCAAAATAAGATATCAAATCTGAGTAGTATAATTGGGAGATTCTCCATGGAGAAAGTGCTTACTNTTCAAGCACAAGGACCTGAGTTTGGATTTACAACAGCCATGTTGGCTTAGAGGTACCAGTGCTGAGGGCAGAGAAAGGCAGCTCCCAGTGTTTCCTTGCCAGCTAATCTAGTTAAAAAGGTGANCTCCGGATTCAGTGAGAGACCCTTTCTAAAATATAAGGTGGAGGAAAGATTAAAGAAGATATCACATCATTAACGTATGGCCTTTTAACACATCCCTCATAGGTAGGAACTCCAGCAAAAATATGAGTATATGCACAAGTACACATCACACATATGTACATACACACAAACCTCTAAAAGTCACAATGGAGAATGCTTTCACTTGGAATATATCACTTTACAAAATTGTTTTGTACATAGCAGAAATGCTGTTCAAATAACCTGTTTNTAGGCTTACTTAGACTACATGCAGTAATTAGATGAATTACCAAAATATTTCAAACCCATGTCTTTGCTCCACTCACTTAATACAAGAGAAATCTTACATTGTTACTCCAAACTACAAATGACTCTGTCCATGAAAACTACCAGAGCTGCTTTTTGCTCATCCTATGAAACAGAATCTACTCTTGCTTTGGTGTTGCTTTTGGAAGATGGGGCATTTCAAATTTCCTCACAATTAAGTACTTTCTACAGTCTCACACTTTAGTGTTCCACATCTATATTTTTATTTTATTTAACTCAATATAAATTTAACTATGATTCTCTATAGGTCAATTCTCCAGAGAAAAACTGTTATTACAATCTAAATGTTAAGCATGATGATGAACTTTGATTTTCAAGTTACTTACCTACTTACTTCCAATTCCATAATAATTTGATAAAATTTATTTAGCTCTTGGTTTACATTCTTGTCATGTCTTTGTTAGTAATATCATACAGCAGAAGCCATTAGGGTGGAAAGGATAATATATATATTTGTATAGAAATATACTATCCNCTCAGAACTGTGAGGAAAAAATATTAAAAGCAAAAATGTCTAGCATAGTTATCACACAGTAANGGTCAAGTGAGTGATGATTCTCTCTTTGTTCTGGTTAAAGGGCAAAATACCATATGGTTAATAAAGATATGATGATATGTACTTTGACTTTAAAATGAGAAAAAAATCTAAGTATTCTATTATTTAGGATAAGTTGTTTTCAGAGCAGTCAGGGAAAATATCTAAAACTATGCTTCTATCTACAGCAGGAGAAATGGCTTATTTCATTAAAACATTTTTACAGGGAAGTTAAATTGAAATTCCTAACAAATTTACAATCTCTACTTCAGAGTAATGTTCAGTTAGGATTATTTTCGGCTTATAAATTGTCTTTTAAAAATATACATTAAGGGTATATCAATCACATTCCAGGGCAAGCCCCAAGCCCAAAAGTACTTGGCTAACACACAATGGACACGATGTTTATTGTAGGGTTGCATTTGCTTGTTTCATTTAGTTTTGCTTGGATATTCTGATCTCATTAGGTTTATGTCTGTTTTGATTCTCTGTTTTTAGAGAAACAGACAAATAGTGGGGAAAAATGACAAAAAAGATGAGAGAGAGAGAGAGAAAGAGAGAGAGAGAGAGAGAAAAACGAAGAAAAAGAACACGAAGTTAAGTGAGTATGCAGGTGAAGATCTGGGAGGAGTTGGGGAGAAATTTGATCAAATTATATATTGTATNAAGTTTAAATTAAAAGATTTTTAAGTGTGTATTAAGAACACAAAACCACAGATCTCAGTAATTTTTTAATATTTCACATACATGCATTATTTATTATTAGGGAAATATATGTACATGTATATTCCCAGTATAACAGCTTTATTTCTTGAATTACATCCACTTCTGATAGATCCTTTTTTCTCTTGATATCTGGGACTTGCCAGGATGCAACACTATCTCAGTTCATCCACATCCCTCTGTTGTGGATGTATCTTCCAAATCTCAGCATTCACTGATCTGCCATCTCTTGGGCTACCATGTGCACTTGCTTTCAATTTCTATGTGGTAAAATACCCAAGTGCATATTAAAAACTAAGGTCAAGGTTGTTGTCATCTGTGGGTATCCTGTGGTCACTGTCCATCTAAGCATCTATTGTGAGTTTTTAGCTTTGGTTCTCATATTGTCTATCAGGTGGCTAAATTAAAAAATATCATGTTTTCCATAGAGAAATTAAACACAATATCACAATCAAAATGTATGAGAGTGGAGAACTGCTAAAAAGTTCTAATACATTTGAGAAATAAATGGGTAATTTTAGAAAAAAGATGATTTTTAGTTTCTTTAACTTTTTTTCCTATCCTTAAACCTGAACCTTTTGAAGGATAAATTACAAAATCATTTGGCTCTATAATTTATATGTATAATCTGATTTCAACAGAGGTATTTTCTTCCTTACATTCATGCAATAGAGGCCATTTCAAGATATATAGCTGTGTATTGGGTTTGACTATATCATAATACACGTGACATGAAATTGAATATTTTTACAGAATTTTGAAAAACATTTATTGATTCTAATTCCATTTAAGGATCCTCAACATCAAAACACCTAGAAATGATTTACACCAATCGACAGCTAAGGAAGTCAAGTTTATACCAAAGGAAGTTATTGGACTGCTTTGTTAGTTGGTGCAAACTTGCTTTGTAATTCTGTCAGCTCTATTTTTTACTGTATTTTTTAAAGTGCAAATTTCNTAGAGGAAAGGATGACCTTGATCTCTTGTTCTTTATCATTTACTAAGTTATCTCTACTTCTGTATACTCTCTTGACAGTCTTGTCAAGTTAACGAAGACAGTAAGTATTTGGGGTATGTAAATTCCACGTATGGATGAAGGACTAATTTAAGAAGTGGAGGAAAATTAAAAATGTGGGATGGACAGTCAAAAAATATATATACAATGTATATGTGGAACACAAACATAATAACTTTTCCATGAAACTATTGATAAAAATCTATTAAGAATAATTAATAATAATGTGTTCTTTGGACAAGTACTAGAGGAGTTTTTGTTACAACTTTCATTTAATCCCAAGACTTGGTTAGGTGTTGATATTTTCATATTTCTTTTGTGTATGTATGTGTGTATTGTGCATGTATGTGGACTTAAATGTGGAGTCTAGAAACTGACATCCTGCATATCCCTCAATTACTCCCTTGCTCACTGATTCAGCTAGTCTATCCAGTCAGCTTGTTCTGGGGCATCCTCAGTCTATTCCTCCTGAGCTCTGGGATTATAGTCAACTACCATGAGTGATGGTCTTTCACATGGTTTCTAAGGATACAAATTCTGGTTTTAATTGCTTATAAGATACATGTTTTA
>LZPO01098575.1:0-21109 GCA_001675575.1 Neotoma lepida | reverse complement strand
TCCTAATTCCTCTGATCTCTGTCAGATTTTCACCCTTATTTCTTGTTCCGCGTGTTTATTAATAAGACTGGTTAGAAGTTCTTCTTACAGAATTCAAATAATTAAATACAATGTCTCAAGAGGTCATATGGTACATTCTAGAATTTAGAGATGGAGCAATAATGTCTGCTCTGCTTTTTGTTAAATAGACTGTGTAGTTATCACATTAGAGTATAATTCAACTTCTAACTCTTAGTAGAAGTAGAATGTAGTCTTGATCAAGTTATTTAATTCTGTTCCTCTTTTTCTTATGTGGAAAATTATAATTATTCTATTATCTAAATAATCATTTTACTTACTTAGCTAGGAAACAACAAATACAAAGCCACAAAATTATAAATAAAATCCTTTACAAAGGATGATGCTAGGTTAGTAGGGATGACTGAGGAAAATTAAGTATAAATTGACACATCTACACATTAGCATTTACTTTGCCTTAATTATACTATTACCTAAATAAATTATATTATTACCTAAATCTTTGAGACCATAGAATTCTGTCAAATATTTAAATTAGATAATACACAAATTTTACAGAAAAATTCCTGTACTCCCAATATTTTAATCATTGTCAATATTTGTATCACAAGATTAGGTACCATTATAGATTTAATCCTACAGCCTAAATATGAATGGTTATTTCAAACAGAAGTTTCAAAGCTACAGTTTCAAATTGGTTGCTATGTCATCTAGTAATATTACTGATATTCGTATATTGGTCTTTTACTCTTAAATAATTCTGAGCTATTTCAATAGATAGCATATTTTGTCGATAGAGATCTTCTGTAGGTATATATTCAATTATTCTACCACTTTTGAATAACAATTTTTAAATTTTTACCAATTTGTTTTTTGAAGATATGACCACACTGTGCAGCCAGGATGGCTAGAAACGGGTGCTATGACTTGTGTGGCATGTTCTTTGCTGTTTGTGGTACATCTCTTTCACTTGCTATATTGTTTTAGTTGGGGAAATGATGACAGCATTTCAATCTTCTTTCTGACATTAAAAGAAATGTTCAGAGGAGTGTATGGAGGGGGGACTCAGGAGGAGGAAGGGGGAGAAAATGGTAGGAGAGAAGGGAGGGAAAACTGTGGTCAGGATGTAAAATAAATGAAAAAAATTAATTAGCAAAAAGAAAAAAAGAAGAGTCCATATACTAAAGTGGAAAAAATGTCTCTGATAAAGAGATGCTTACTGTAAGCTTGCAAAAATATTCTTTGTAAGATAGAGAGTTATCTTTGACCAGAATCTCTCAAAAGTTTCTATAATGCCATGCTACTTAATCCTATCATTCTGTCAAGCTCCATTGAAATTGCAGTATTTCTTATTTATTGAATATGTTGTTTGGGAATTTCTATATATTTATTTTTAAATGATAAAACATTTAGCTGCTAGAATGAAATGGATGGTAAAATGCTGGATATAGCTGATAAAATTATATTTACCATTCATTGATAGCCATCATTAAATTTGTTTTTATACAGTTTTATTCAGTTTTGCTATCAGCTTTATTCTAGAACCACATAAATAATGAAACAGTTTTTTTATGTTTTTCTTTCTAGAAAGTAAGAGGTAACATAATTATCTTATCTTGGAAGTAATATTTGAAGTTATATTAAAACTATCTCATGAAAGCATAGATCACATATTATACAGCTGTGATGATTAATTCCATGTAATTTATGCTTCTGTGTAGATGTCAATTTATACTTAATTTTCTTCAGTCAACCCATATAAAGGATTTTACTTATAAACTTGTGGCTTTGTCTTTATTGTTTGCCAGCTAAGCAAATAGGGCCATGGTTTACTGACCAGTTTAATAATTTGCTATGGCCTAAGAAAGGTTCAAAAGCAACCATTTCTTTATCTGCCAGAATAGTGACAAGGAATACTATGCAAATGTCAACTACATTCACTGGTAAATCTGACTTAAACTCTTTTTCTCCTTTCTTTGCCCACTTTTGCTATTATGTTTACAATAGTCTCAAAAGTGAGACTAGAAAGCTTGCTTTCTCATTTTTACTTTACCATAATTTTCAACTTGTAATAAAATACATTAAACTTTCCCATAATTTTCAAGGCTATTGCATGTTACTTACAATGAGCTAAAGAATATTCCCTAAGAGTATTACGTAGTTTCATACTAACATTCAAGGAGAATTCTGTAACCAGGAACAAAAATATAAACTTCCTAGAATGACAAAATCTTAGACCATATACCATGCCTAATAGTTAGAATTTACATTTAATAAAAGCAACAAAATCTTCCTATGGAGATGAATCTTTGAGAAACACCAAAGCACCACTACAAATGACCAGATTCAGATGGTTTATGAATAGACATGGATTCAATAGGGACTCATGGTCAAATATATATGGAATTACAGAACTAAAAAATTTCTTAACTGTGTTGCTTTCCGGATCCACCTAATAGGGAATAGAAATCTTGCAGAATTGCTTTTATACAAGACACACATTAAAGTCACAGTGCTGAGGTGGCAAAGATGGAAACGTGCATGTTGATAATCGGGTCTTTTTAGTAGAGTTGAAGAGACTTACCATGCCCAACGGCAAATGAAACACAAAAGAATCCTTCGAATCACATGGAGTTAGAGGTTCCTAGGTTCTGAGAGAACTTCGTGCCTCAGCTGTTCCTTTAACAAAAAGCTACTCTATGTTCCAATGTCCTGGCATGCTTAGTCTTCCATTGTAGACATGCCTACACTCCCTGAGACTTAACAGCTGTAAAGATCCCAAGATGAAATCCATTAACACATTATATACAGTTTTAAAGTAAAACACACTAAAGAATGATTTATACAAAACATTGACCATTATATCATACCCAGTCTAATTCTTATTTAATTATAGGCTCAAATAACCCAATCTTCATGCAACTATAATAATACTAAATACACATTTATCAATTAAATGTTGTACAACAAACAAAAACAACAAACTAAGATAGAGTACCTGCTGTAATACATCAGAAAATAAAACCAGATTCATACACCACCCCCACCACTGGATTTAAACAATGAAAAGAAAAGAAAAGAAGTGCACTGGGGGAAAATATTTAAAAGGAATTGTTTTCGGATATTGACAAAGGGCAGTGTGGAGCTATAATCCCAGAAGGCAAACAAATAGGAAATGTGATCCTATAATCACCCCAGCATTCTGCCCATAGCACTTCCCCGGCATAGAGAAAAGGTCTCAGAAAATGGAAGAAACAGAGCTTTTTGCTCAGGGCGGTTGGGGATTAAAAATTGGTAGGACCGTGTAGAGAGCTGATGGAACTATATAGAGAAATAATGCACTAATAACCAGTTCACATGGAGGGTGAAACCCAAGGAACTGAGGAGAAACAAGGAAGGGGATCTGCAAGCTGAACAGTTCCTGGTGCTGACTTAGCAATAACTATGCCTTTCAGCTGTGAACTGAAAGTGTTGTATTGCAGTAGCAGAACTAGCATCGAACCTGTCTATCCAGGTTCATAATGAATTCTACAGTTCCTGAAACAAGTCTCAGACTCTCTGCAATGCAGCACCCACACACACCCATCCAAGTTATAACACATATGAAGATGCAGATAAATGAGACAACAGAAAGATACCTGGGCTGGACAAGGACAATGGCATAGTGCAAAGGGATTGAAAAGCATGCCTGTAACAGCATGGTTACATGGTTTGATATGTTAGGTTTGGTCAACTGAATACTTAGAATGGATGGAAGCTTTTTGAAATATTCTTTAAGTAGGTTATTTTAAATGAACTGTTACATACTTATGCGGCAGGCAGGTTTCACTTTGTAGTTAAGGCTGCTTTCAAACTTAGATCCTCCTAGCCCAGCCTGCTAAATCCTGGGAATATGTGTTCTTGCCACTGTGTCCTGTTAGAGTGGTAAATACTTTTGGTTCTACACTGTACTTATAATATTTCATATATTTAAGGAGTTATGATTGGATCGATAAGCTCTTGTTTGGACTGATTATGTTAGCTAATTTTGTAATGTTGTAATCTTTCCATTCTAGGAGAATTTATAGCAGTTATGGAGGCTATAAAATGATTCAGCAATGACGACATATTAGGATGGGGGAAATTCATCATTAGATACTAGAAATACAATCTAATACCATTTATAATTGACAAGGTCCAGCATGTATTAAATGATTAATTTTTATGTGAGCTTGAGGTGACACACTTGGAAAATCTTCACTATAGATTTAGTTCAGCGTAATTTAAAAAAAATCCTGTCTCAAAACCAATCCAAACATATCTCAGAAAATAATCTTTTTTATAGGAATGGTGATAATGAATGCAGAAGAGAACTTTTTTATTTTATATATATTCAGAAAATAAAAATAATTGTCCTTACCCACATGAGCTTATGTTCTAAGTAGGTATATAACACTCTGCAAGAGCAAACCACCCTCTTATGTGTACATATTGTGTGTGCACATACTCATCTACATATGAATATTTACATAGAATTGTTATCAGGACCACAATACATGTGGCACCCTTTTCTTAATAGTTAAAGCATGATGTTTAGTGTGGTTTACTTGCTATGAGTCACACATTATCTTGTTATAGCTTTTTCCCATTGTTTCCAATGACTTTAAACTGTTAGGAATGCATTTATTATAAGTGAATGTTTTTCATATGCAAGAGCTTTATCACTTCCTTCATGACAAGGACTGTGTGTTGTGGTAAATCATATGGTGTGAAAAAGAACTGTTTGATAATGATTCAGAAAACTTGAGCTCTAATTATAAATAGAGTTGCTCTTCTACTCACAGAATTTCCAAAAATGAACAATTCATAGGACCTGGGTAGGATTTTTGAGGATATATTGCTAATTAATTTGCCAAAAGGCCATGCCAATAAGTGGAAGATATAGTACCAAATAAAAAAACATATAAATTTGAGTGTGTTGATGAACACTAAATACAAATGAATTCAGAAGGAAATAAACTCTGTTGATTTTTATGAGATAAACAATTAAAACATCTCCACAGATAGATAGATACTGCCTACATCATAATTAAAATATCATGAATCTATTCTTGCATAGCAGTTATTAATACTCAGTTACCACACACAAGAATAATATGAAATAGACAGTGATCACAATTTCAGTGCCAAGCATCAAATACAAGGCATCATATATACTAAGTAAATTCTTTAGTCCTAAACTGCATCCATAGGCACTTGGAGTGTGTGTTTACATTTTATATTTTATCTTATGACACTGACTTTCTGTTATATTAAAAAGAAAGTACTCATAAGTTGTAAAACTTGGTAAGAATCTAGTATTAATAAAACAATAACAAGAATAGCTGTCACAATTCTATCTCTTGGGTACTAGATACAAGGTAAGAATCTTTCTGTTTTCATTTAATATTTATATTAATGTAGCATATTTTTCTTCATCTCATAAGTTAAAAATGTTTTCAAACCAATCAAGAAACTGATAAATGATCATATAGGTTTATTTACTTATTTTCAAAGAATATAATTTTAAAATTGGACTCAGGAACATAAGGCAAACTGAGGACCAGAGAGGGTGCTGAGCACATGCAAAGTCCTGGGTCCAACCCAAGGGCCCAAATTAAAGTGACAATAATAATATTGGCACAGAGTCATTTGACTAAAACTGAATCCATCCTGAAACAGTTGCTAAACTTGAAGGCACCATTATACAAGTATGTAATAGTCTCAAAATTCATAAAGGTATCACAACTTTTCAATTCCATAACAAATACAATATTCAGTAAAAGTTGTAAATCACTTAACTCAGATAATACCAGTAATAGTAAAGCTATTTTCCAATCAGAAGTTCAATAATTGATAAAACAAAATAGAAAACTGATAGAAAGTACTTTAAGCAGCAAGTATAGAACTACTGATTAGTTGCTGTTAACTAATTGTTCAAAATTAAGCACTAAACATTTAAAGTTATAAACTATTCCATAATATTACTGTAAAGCCACATAACATAATTATGAAATTTAGGATAATATAATCAAAACTTTAGGAAAACAAACTGTTATAGCTCACATAAAATAGTAGCTATAATTTCTGAAGCTTTGGAAAAGTTATTGAAATATTTACAGCATATCCCATCCTATGTGTATATTTGTGCTATGTCTCTCTCACATCCTGGAATAACCTTAAGTAATCATGGTATGTATGAATACCATATGCTCAGTTTTTCAGAATCTTGGGGCACTAGGCACTAAAGCAAGTGATCACAACAGTGGTATCAAGTTAGTGTGAACGTAAGTGTGACTTCAGAATAAAGAAACTCACCCTCAGTATGCAACACACCTTTTTTGTATTTTAGTAAAAAAGCAACAGTCATCACATAAACTTGCAAATATTGTAACGGACTTCTAAATTATCAAATATTTCAAAAAAAGAAAATAGAACTTTTAGATAAAAATTATAGAAAATTAAAGAAGGAAGTGTTAAGGAACACATTAAACAGAACTGAATAGCAAATGAATGAAAAGGAGGATGGGTGTGAAAAAATTAATGGTTGAATCAGAGATTAATATGATTCAAGTATGTAACCTCCAAAATCAGCTGTTGGAAAAATCCCTCTGCACTCAGCTGTTAATGGTATTTAGAAATGGGCCTCAGAGCAGAGCAGCACTTAGTGAGGGCCTGAATGTGGAACCCTCTGATAGCTCCAGCAGCATCAGCAGTCACCCTTGGCTGTCTGTCTTCATGCCATGCTAATACAAGGGGCTCCACAGCACATGCCTTTGCAGGCCTTGGCATTCGAATTTCTAGAACTGTTAGCTAATAAAGCTCCATTTTTAAAAATAAACGTTCTAGTCCATAATATTTTAAATAAAGTAAAAGAAAACATTAAAACAGGCAGTAAATAAGAAAAAAGTGAAAAAGATGTGCAAGATACAGTGAGCAAATTTATGATAATTTTAAATGGAGAACTAGGGGGACTGGAGAAGACTAGACTTAAAAAAATTATAAAATAGTCTTAGTAGTAAATGCTGCAGTAACTCCTGGTAAAACGTAAAGATCACTGGGGAAAAGGAGACTGTGGAAACCAGCTGCAAAAATGCCAAGATCCTCCGGACCCCAACAGGTGATACATTAACCCAAAACTAAGTAATAGCAGCCAAAGCTATGCAAGGTAAGCTGCAGTGTCCCTTGTAAATAAGTATCCCAATAGAGTTCTGTTTGAATACACTTTCCTTCTATAATGACTGTAACATAAATTCCCTAAATATTTGCTCAAGATAATTTTAAACAATGGGCATATTTTATAAAGAAATGAAATTAAAAGAAAACTAAACACATTAAGTAAGAATGGTGATCAGATCCAACTGTCTAACTACATATTAGTAAAATAAAAAAGCCAACAAAACATTTAAAAATATATACTAGGATAACATTGACTAGAAAATAAATAAATCATACTGGAAATTTAAAAATACTTACAAGTAATGAATAATGAGAAAGGTGCAATAATTTCTAAGACAGAGAGAGCAGTAATAATGATCTTCACAGAGTGACATTTATTAATCTTTAATCTTTAAGAGGTTATATACATAAAGTTACTAGTTTTCACTAGAATACAATATACATTCTTTACATACATCTCAAATGCAATCTACCATGAAATTTCTAAAAATATATCCTGAAGATCATTATTGAAATTTCTTTTAAATATGATATTCCTTCAAACTGTACTCGATATACTTATATATATTTGGTAGAGTAGCAATATGTATGCCAAAGATACATTTAATGGACAGCACCCAAGAAACTACTATGGGATACTAGTTATACATTGAAAACTTTTATTCAAATAGAAAGAATGTTATTTTTTTTCAGTAGAATACCTAGCATTATGGTTCATGGTAGCATATTTCAAACAAAATTTGTTTTTGCTGATTTTTCTGCTTGTTCTTCTCTGACCTCCATTGTACTCTTCCTCACAGCCTCATTGCTTCCTTTCACATTTCCTTATTGTTGTAATCAATGCAGTAATAAACATGCATATGCAAATACTGTGGTAGGATACAGAGCCATTTTAGTATATGCCCAAGAGTGGTTCCAACTGGATAATGTAGAATTCTATTTTCTATATTTTTAAAAACCTCCATATTAGTTTCTAAGATGGCTGTACTAGTATGCCCTTCTAGCAGGAGTGAATAAAGATCTCTCTTTCTGTACATCCTCTACAGCATTTGTTGCATTCTCCTTTATTGTTGATAGACATTCTTACTAATGTAAGATGACTAGAGTCAGGGAGGGGGAGGGAGACAGAAAAGGAAAATATATTGGGTCCAAGGGGGTGGGGTTCAATGATGTGTGTAATATTGTGCTCCCACTAATACATACTTTTGTAGAAAACAATGCCAGTATATTATTTGTCCAAAGTGATCTAAAAATTGAAGCACATGGATTATATTTTATGTAAATTAAAATCATGCCATCTTGCTACATACTTGAAATCACTACTATGTTATGACTATAATGCTAGAGAAGATATTTCTTTTATGTCATATACTATCAACTTTCAGCCTCCCTTATTTAAGTTAACAGTTCAAAATCTCTCTAAGAAATGAAAATATTATCATATAATGGCATGGATTTAGATCAACTGATATTTCAAATTATAAACTAACATTTTTGCTCATAATCTTAAAACATCAAATTTGTATGAATGAGTTTATTAGTAAAACACTAAACTATCTGATAGTTGACAATACCTTCTTCCTATGACCAATGACAAGAAGAAGTAAAGAAAATCATAATGTACCCTGTCAAACATGGCATCCAAACTCTAAAACTACAAAGATGCATTTCAAATGATAATCTTAAAGCAGACATTTTAAGTTTGGAATTTTGGATATACAGTGCATATATCTTTTGAAATAATTTAGTAAGGACTTTAGGTATCAATAATTCAGTTACTAATCATATGGCATTAGGCAATATTTTGAAAATAGATTAAAAATACATTTTCTTTAAAAAATTAGAATATGAACAACATATATTTGAAAAGGTATATTTTCAGTCAAAATTGAGAAAATGTCAGCAGATGATATATGAAGAATTGTGAGAACTAATACAAAAGCATCATAACCCTCTTTGATTTATCAGAACAATCAAGCACACTGTCCAGCAGAGTGGCAACTAATCTCACTGAGAATGGAAAATTACATAATCATAGTCCATCATAAGTTTTTCTTTGAAATGGAGCTATTTGAGAGCTTTTTCTCTCAGTGATGGCTGAGCAAGGACAAAGAAGTTTCTGTGTTCTAGACTAGAATGGAATCTAAGAGCAAACCAGTAGACTAAATAAAGATCATTTACTAGGTGCAGAGAATAGAAATTGAGAGAAACAAGGCAGAAAATAAAGTTTAAAGAGAACAATTAAAGCCTCCATCAGCCAAGGCCCAGGACCAGGTGAAGTAGAAACATGAAAGGCTATTGCAAAACCCATCCATCACAAAACACAATACCATTAGAGTGAGCTAGGCTTTCAAGAAGGGTTTGTTGAATGAAATAATGAATGAGTTGTTTCAAATTTATATATAAAGAAATTCTCCTCAAGCTGGAAATGGTGGTGATCCCCTGTAATGCAGTCTGACTACATATTAAAACCTCATCTCAGAAAAGATAAAAGAAGTGAAAGTAACTTTTGTGCATTGAATATTTATTGATCTAGTCCTATGTTGCACTCACTGAAGATGCAACATGAAAAAGAGCAGCAGCTGTCATAAATATATGCCAAGTGTAAGAACTATATATTCCATGAAGACTTACTTTGCATTTGCCATGCATCATTTACAGATTCATCTTTCCAAATTTCTATGTAATCATGTGTAAAATAGGGACTGTGAAGCACCAGACCTGTCATTTGTCCTAGCTACCATTAGCAATGGTGGGCAGTATATGACTTAATTTCTTTCTCTGGATTTTTAACATAAAACACAATTTTATATTTGGACTTAAAAATTATAACAGTGTACAGAATCAAAGCAGAAATGACAGAACCAGAGACCTCTACTACTCATTCATAACAAATCACTATTGGGATCCAGAGAAGGAACTAATTTTAAAAATAAAAAGAACATAAATCCACATGGACTAGGAAATAAATCTATACTAAAGGTCGACTCAGGCAAAGAGGTTTAGAGGTTATCACTGAAATTATTGAACATGTCTTGTTATTTAGAAATTTTTAAGGAAAAAACTCATGTTTGGAAAAGTTGGATTGAAACTGAAATTAAAAGATTAAATGTCAGTGGTCTATGCACATTGAATCACTTACAGTTGATTCAATGTATAACATATTACAATTTATTGCAATGGATCTAATGTTCATATTCCCTTCAAACAACAAGTAGTTTGAAAAGCTCATCCCCATTGTGAGTGTATTGGGAGGCAAAATCGTGAGGGGTAATTTGGATACATGGTTGAAGCTTCCTTTATAGAATTAGCAGCCTAAGCAGAGACTAAAGCTCTCCCATTTTTCTTCCCACCATAAAAGGACACAGGAAAACAGAAGTGTACAACAAGGAAAAGCCTTCATCCCAATCCAAATGTGTGGGCACTCTGGTTATGGATTATCAGGACTGTGAAAATGACTGTTGTTTATAAATTATCCAACCTTTGATAATTCATTGTGGAATCTCATAGTAACATACAAAGATAAGAAATGGGAGTAGTGCCTAGACTCTTAACCTCTGTTGCTATGTTTCCTTTTCCTGTCTTATAAACTGAACCTATTCATGATTCCACATAAGCTAAAGTCACTTGTCATCTTGTTTGTATAAAGACCCAAATCATATGTAAATACTGTTACCTAATGGAATGAAAGTATGAAATTAAAGTCATACGAACTGTGCCGGGAGCTGCATAGGTTTGACTTAACTGACATCAGCAGGAACTCTGTGGTTTTGTTTTGCCTCTAAATTCTCTTACATCAGTCATCACAGTCAATCTCTCCTACAAGGGATCTATTCAGCCCCAATAATTATAGTAATCAATCACATCACAGCTCTAATTACTTAGAGAAAGGTTTTGAAGCCATAGATACCTAGCATTAAAACCTCTAAGTCTGTTTCTGTGTCAGTAAAAGATAAAGGTGTAGTTCTATATCATACTTGATGTTTAAGTAAGACGAGACTTACAAAGTTCTTAGTCTGGATCTATAAAATTACTTTTACAGTTACCCGAGAACATTATCATAGCATCAGTGATTGTAGAAATAAAAGCTATCCTAGGTTAAATTCTATTTGGATCAAAGGATTTTATAACCATAAATCTATGTATGTATACAGCTGGGTCACAACCTGACAAATTCATGGAAATTTTAAATATTCAACATAAAAATGTACTTAGTACAATTAATCTATGAATAATCACTGATCAGCAACATAGCAACTTCCAGCTGTATCCAACCTTTTGACACTGTGAAGCAACATTATCTACAAAGTTCATACTCAAGAACCACTCAATCAAGTTCTAAAAATAAATCACATGAAAAAAATCTCAAAATATTTTAGGTAAGTTAATGATTTTGTGTTGGGCCACATTCATAGCTCCCCTTGGGCTCTCAGGGTTGGACATTCCTTTGAAATAAGCATTGTTTAATCTAGTGATCATTTGACTAGCTTGGAGCTGCCACTCATTGCAGCATCTCATGAGATTATCATACAAAGCATGGCAATTGAAATTCAAAATATGAAGTACAGTTTCTCCTGAACTATATCACTGTATTCTCTATCACAGTTTATCTCTGTGTGAAACCAAACAACTGCAGCACAAGAAGAAAACACTCATACATTTTGGAGTGATGATGCCTGTCTTAGGGTTTCTATTTCTGTATTAGAACACCATGACCCAAAGCATGTTGGGGAGGAAAGGCTTTGTTTCACCTTATAACTCTCAGGTCACAGTCCGCCATTGAAGAAAGTCAAGGCAGGAACCTGGAGGCAGGAAGAAGAGGCCATGGAGGAACGCTGCTTACTGGTTTGCCCTTCACAAGCTTTCTCAGTCTGCTTTCTATACAACTCAGGACTGCCTGCCTAGGGGTGGCACCACATAAAATGGGCTGGGCCCTCCCACATAAATAATAATCAAGAAAATGCTCCCACATGCTTGCCCACAAGTCAATCTGATGGAGACATTTTCTGAATTGAGGTTCTCGGTTTCAAATGATTCCAGCTTGTGTCAAGTTTACAAAAGCTAAGGAGGACAATGCTTCTCTAAACATGAGACTCAAAGAAAATAATCACGGATGGGGTACAAAAAAATTACTGTAAACTATGGCCAGGAAATCCACTCTCTGACCCTCTACATTTCTTTATGGCCAGTTGTTCCAAAACAAAATGGTCTGCCCTACCTACTCTGAAAGTAGCTCCTGAGACTCTCCAGACAATGGTTTCCTACCTGAAGGGGATGAATGTTACATAAAAAAGCAAAGAAGGATTTGGATAGAAGGCTCTGCTGAGGAATCCCAGCTTACTAGCATCAAAAGCTAACCTTCTGTTCGCTGATTATATTCCTGCATGACTGCCCATAGATCTGGTATGCTGGGTTTTGGTGTCTTCATTTCTGAAGGTTCCCATGGCATATTAAAATAATATTAAATAGATTTGATATACTTTTCTGTTAATAATATGCCTTTTATTAAAGGGGCCTCAGTTATGAGTCATGAATTGCTATACTCTGAAAGCTGCATCTTTTATAAGTACAAGATATTCTGCGTTAGGAATATTAAGAGGGGGGACCTTTGAAACATTTATTTTTCAATCTCAGTCATGCAATTATCCTAAATACATAAATACCATGCTCATAGCTTTTTCTGGGAATACTTTTGTCATATTTTATGAGTGAAGAAAAAATGTGAGAAATGCTCAACAATAAGCAATTAGATAAATTTTACAATTTATTCCACCGTATACTCACTAAATTGCAGCCACTAATTCACATTGTAAATAAAAGATAACATCTAATGGTATTCATAATTCATTGTTAACTTTAAAAGTCAGGTAAAAAAAATCATTAAACACATGAAACCACTTTATTTATATAAAAAGGCCAAAGAATTATAATGCATAATAAAATAGCTGTTTATTTCTTTTCTCTTTTTTTCTGAGAAAAAAATTTTAATTAAAATTATTTGTTAAATATAATTTGAGGAGCTCAGAGTATTGCCTGACATGTCAAACAACACTGGGATCAATCTTCAAGAGCACTGAAAGAGAAAGGAAAAGAAGAAGGAGAGGTGAGGGGAGGGGAAGGAAGGGAGGGGAGGGGAAGGGAAGGGAGGTAGTATGAGCATTAAAAACACTGATGACTGGTCGCCATATTAGTTAGTTAGTTTCACAACTTTATGAACTGTGTCATTATTGATTATTTTTCCAACATGGAAATTTCAATTTTATATGAAAAATACAAGATTGAGAAAGTTATTAGCAAAATTAAGTGGTTAAATTTAGCAAAGAGTATTGATTACATTTAAAGACAGATAAACATATTGTGGGAATATACATTTCAAATGTATTGAGTCAGATCCCATTGATGAAAACAATGCACATAAAATCACAGACTACTCATTTTCTACATTAATTACAAGAAATAGAAAACACATGCACTCGAGTATTTCAGTAACAGATGAATGCAAAAGAAGTAACCATCTTATAAAGGATATTCTTACAGCAGTATGGGACAAAGATGAAGATAATACATCAAATGCTATTGTTGTCATAATCATAATCATCATTATCATTACCATCATATTATTATTATTATAGCTCATCAAATTGAATCCCCACCTAAATATAAGTAGAGTGAATTTAGACCCAGAGTCAAGTTTTCTACTTTCTAAACTTAGTGAATATATAAGCATTTTCACTAAGAATAACTTAAATTACATTATGTTCCCTAATTACTTTCCCATTATAAATTTTAGAGAACTAAAAAATGTACTTATTATAGTCCCCAGCAAAAAGAACAAAAAGGCACTGTTTTACAAGTCAGATTCTAAAAAACTGCAGTTACTTTTAGCTTTCCCTCCCATACCTTTATACCTTCCAGGAGTTTCATTGACACAATGCAGACTGATGTGTTGGTCCTGGTTCTAAGTCCCTTGGCACTTGGGCGTCTAATGTGTTCAAAGGAACACAGCCTTTTTGAACCTCAATAGTGGTCGTTTATGTTTTGCCCCTGCTCATCCACATTAAATATCTATGATGACAAGGAATTTGTCATCTTGATCTTTGCATCTAAGATATTTACTGATAAACATAAAAATGTGCACAGTAAATGCTGAACAAAGGAGAATGTAGTTCAATCACGTAAGACCCTCAGTAGAAACCACAGCATTGCCTTTGAACTATGGAAGGCTGTTAATCCTCACTGGATTCCAAGATCATCATTTGTAGCATACATGGCAGCTGCACATGCTTTCCCATCATGCACTTCACCTAAGTTGAAGCATATGAAAATGATGGGGATATTGTTCTGTATGCTGTGAATATGTGTTGCACTGATTGGTTGATAAATAAAATGCTGATTGGCCAGTAGCCAGGAAGGAAGTACAGGTGGGATAAGCAGACAAGGAGAATTCTGGGAAGAGGAAGGCAGAGCAGGAGATGCCAGCCGCCGCTGAAGGAACAACATACCAATAGGCTGGTAAAGCCATGGAACATGTGGCAAAACATAGATTAATAAAAATGGGCTGAGTTTAAATGTAAGAGCTAGTCAGTAATAAGCCTGAGCTAATGGCCATAGTCTAAAAATAATATAAGCCTCTGTGTGTTTACTTCAGTCTGAGTGGCCGTGGGAGCCAGGCAGGATCCGGACAAAATTTTCACCTACATGAAAAGACTCACACAAACAAAAATCTCCTTATATTACTGATATTTAGTAAAAATGATAGGCATTTAACCAAAACGTATAGGCCAATTAAGCATATTTGTCAACAGGATGTGAAATTGCTAAATAGCCATGAGAAACTGAAAGCCCTTATACAATGAATACAGACTCTAATATCAAAATTGATCAATCATGTCAGGGAATATCCTTGTTATCTTAGAGTCTCCAAAGAATAATAATGCAACATATCTCAAAGCTTTGGGGGAAATTAAATATGTTGTTTGTAAAATTTGTAGTCCAAAAATAAATAAATAAGATCGTGAAAAGTCTTCATCCATTAGAAGACAGTAAAGACTATACTAACTTGTACATCATTATCATAGATTGTCGAGAATCGTAATGACCTTTACTAATACACTGGCTACTATGTAAAAGGCAGTAAAGTGCTTAATGTATATTTTTATGAATCTATAAACAATTCTAAAGGTTGAATATTATATCTCTCATCCAACACAGGCTAACGGTAAAGCTCAAGTATATAAGAAACGTTTTCAACTGCACATAAAAGCAGCAAAGTAGAATATAAATTAAGAACTATGAATCAGTAATCCTATTTTTTGAGTCACATCAAATTTAATAAAGAGAGCCCAGGCATTTCCCACTGGATGTCTGTAATAAAACTCCTAAAATCAGACATAAGAAAATGAACTGGTTTCACTAAATGTAAAAATAGGTGTGTGTTACACATTAACCCCAATATGCAAAAGATTTCCAAAATATATCAAATTTATGAGAGGCAAATTGTCCTGGTAAGATAGAAAGTACTTAAAATGTCACTTCCTGATAAACACCTGCTATGTTAGCACATGCTGAGTTAGAAGTAATGGCCAAGGCATAGTAGCTTGAGCCAAACTGGCTTGTGCAAGTGTTACAGAATATGCTTTCTGAGGGGCTACACTTGAACCTGACAGTATAACTAATATACTTTCCCACTGCCACACATCATTTTATTAAAAATATAAGCCTATATAACAATGTCCCTAATTCATTGAAAAATCTACATGATGACTGCTAAAAAGCTCTAATATTCTGACCATTGCTAGGTCTGAACAAACATATTAACCTTGGAGATGGTTTAGATAAGTGTGTTCTGAATCACACAGCAGTAGAAACTAGTGTCATTAAATAATCTACAAAAAATATATGCATTAATTTCAATTTTTATCAAAGGAAGTCTGAAAATCTCTAGATTTTTTTTCAAAAGTGAAGAAAGCATTTTCCATTTGAAACACATATCCACTGTGGAATGTTTGAAAGCTGTAGCTCTCAATGTAATTCAGACACAAATACAGAGAATGTATGCTATTCCTTTCATCTTACACATTTGGGATTATTTAAAATTCCATAGAGTTTGTGTTGGATTTTTGGCTTATTTTAATGAAAACAAAGTAAATTCGTAAAGTGCCCCAGAAAAATGAACAACACAGTAAAATTTCTCCTTGAAATGGAGCACTCCATCGGACACATGGTAAGCACATTTTGCACATTTCCATGTCCTATTATAATTAAAGATTTAGACAGTCACTGCCTTGATCCTAGATAACAACGACCAGTGGTTTAAAGACAAGTATTTGCAGTATTTTCAATTGTCCATTTTTCTTAAACAACAGTTCATTTAAAGAAGTATTCTATCCAATGGAAAACATCTAAGTATTTATTCTAATCCTTTGTTCTAACAGTGCAACAGGATAGGACTATTGGAAACCAGTTAAAATTTTCCTTGGATATTGTCAAACTAAACATCATGATTGATTCTGAGCTTTGAGATCAACAAATAGGAAAATAAAGTCCTTTATTGGATTTGATGTCAGGAGAAATGAAAGCATTGTCAATTGACAATGGTGACCTGTCTGCATAATACACAAGAATGGTACAAATGTTGTGGGAGTAACTAATTTCTCCTTGACTAATTTAAAGCTCACTCCATGACATGGAGCTCATGCCTGAAACTATTCAGATGGCCATAACATGAGACTAGATAGGACATGAATCTAGAGGAAAGCAAAATACTGCTGTTCTCCTGAAGAAACAGCAATAAAATGACTCCCAACAACATTTCACTGCTGTGGGATGCCTTTCTGTACACTGTGAATGTTTTATTACCATTGGTTAATAAAGAAGTTGCTTTGGCCTATGACAAGGCAGGATATAACCAGGCAGGAAATTCAAGCAGAGATACAGGGAGAAGAAAAGTTGGATCAAGCAAGACATTGCTAGCTGCCAGAGAAGCAAGATGTAATAGAGCACAGGTAAAGCCATAAGACATACAAGTGATACATAGACACAGGTAAAGCCACAAGACATGCAAGCGATACATAGATTAATAGAAATGGTCAATTTAAGATGTAAGAGCTAGCTAGCAATAAGCCTGAGCTGTAGACCAAACAGTTTGTAATTAATATTAAGCCTCTGAATGATTATTTTATAAGTGGCTGTAGGACCGCATGACTGGGCAGGACAAAGAAAGACTTCAGGCTGCATTTGGCAAAAATTTCACATAAAACCTGAGAGAGCAAAAAAATAAAAATAAAAAAAAAATAAAAAAAAAATAAAAAAAAATAAACGGTCCTAAATGCAGGCAGGAGTATAGAACCAAGTACCCTGGCCACAGTGGACCTCAGCTGAATATGGTGGACTCCCAAGGTCCCTCATGGGCCACAGTACAAAGAGGCTTCTCCCAGGTGCTGCCTGCCAGTTTGAGAGAACAACTGTGGGCTTAAGAGCACAGCTGCATGCTGCTTAATACTATTTCCCAGAGTTGGGGCAATAACTGTGGCTCCCACCGGTGAAGCCAGGTATTCAGAGAAAAAAAGGAATGGGGCAGAGCCAGCTGCCATAGCTGCCTCATTGGTCCTAGCCCTTAACAGTTTAAAGCAATGGTCAGGAAAGAATTACAGATATGCAATAAAGACAAATTCAGATGGAAAAAATCTCTAAATAGGTCAAAATATGTTTAAAATATGTACATAAGCTTGGAAGAGAGAAGAGAAAGAATATAGATAGTCATAAAATAAAATAAAATTTTAAAAGAAAAAATAAAATAATATATAAAAGAAATAAGCCAAATAAAAATGGAAAATACACAGTTTGGATTATATATATTATGTTTTCTTTGAAAATGTTGACAGTTAATGAACTTACTACAGAGAGATATTGATTATGGGGGCTACTAAATTAAATCAACATATATATTTTAAAGCTATCTTGACTTCAAAATTTGGGTCTAAGGATATGTTGCTTTGGAAAAGAGGTTCTGTTTTTGTTTCCACAAGAAGATGAGAACCTATGAATTGCTTCCATACTAATATGGTTTGACCAAGGCCCCATGAAAGGTCTCCAAAGACAGTGATGGCCCAGATGATCCAACATCCAGAAAAGCTCCAAAGCCATTGGTTGAGACAATGCAGCTTCACAGACTACTACAGCCAAGATTTAACCATAATTCCAAATTTTCTCAGGATGCCCATAAGATTACCAGTGCCCCCAACCAGCAGAAAGTAGTATAAAAACTATGCCCAAATTCCCAAAATATTATTTATATATATTTTTTTCACTTAAAGGGAGTTGGTTATAAATGGTTAGTGGTCATAGTCAATCTCTCACTAAAGAAAAAGGGGGGATGTGATATAGAAATGATGAAAGAAAGGTAGATTATTGATCTACTTTACTTAAAAAAAAAACAACTGTTGGTCTCAAAATACTTTACATTGGTATAGATTTTAGTTTATTAATACAGGTTAAGGGTCAATTTTGTTATACTATATGTATATTACTGCTCTTGTTTGGGATAATATATTTATACAGCTCATTTGAAATTGTAATGTATAATTAAGAAATACAGATTAATAGTCATGTATGATAATCAAACTTATAGTAATGGTAAATTTTCAAGTTATACAAAGATATACTTCAATTAGGTAGGTATTCTTCAAACACTTCTAAGACCTACAAAATATGGCATTTAAAATATTTTAAGAACTTAGACATTTTTGGACAATGAGACATATTTGCTCCTGGCAGCACCAATTACTTCAAAGTGGATGATAGGTATTGAAAATCTCCTTATGCAGTTTGCTTACAATATGAAAAAGACTAGCCATTTCGGCAAGAAACTGCTCTTGCCTGGACTGCTTGACAATATGTTATATAAACTGGACATGTAGGACCCTTAGGAAAGTGGACACTGAATTTTGCCAAAACAAGGCAAGATGGTCCTTCAGGTTCCTGCTTCACAGAAGAAATTGCGAGCATTTTGAAGGACACAGAGGAAAGCCACTTTGCCAAAATAGGTGAGACAGAACTTCAAATTTGCCTGCTTCACTGAAAAGTCTGCCAGATACTCTAGGCCTATAGGCTGAAGATGGATGCCCCAACAACCATTTTTTCATTACAAAAGAACTTTGGGTGGCTGTCCAGACAGCCAGATGTCTCTTGTCATTTCTAGAGTTTTGGAAGTTGCTTGCAAAGTACTTCCTGTTTACACAGATAATATTATATCCTTCTGGGGTCTTTGATGGAGTTGAAGACTACATAATTATAATTGTCCTTAGTTATGACAAAAATTAAATTAGATATAAAACTTTAGATTCACCAAGATAGAGAATTAAATGTTTTCTCTAATTTTGTCAAATACAAATAGACTAAATATTGTAACTGTAATTCTTACTTAATAACTGTTTAAATATAACAATATTTAATTTTACTATGATAAAATAAAAACCTTCCTTTTTGATTAGACAGAAAAGGGGAAATGCTGTGGAATGCCTTTCTGTACTCTATGAATATGTTTTATTATCACTGGTTAATAAAGAAGTTGCTTTGGTCTATGGCAAGCTGGGTTAGAGCTAGGCAGGGAATCCAAGCAGAGATACAAGAAGAAAGTTGGGGTTGGGGGAGACACTGCAATCTACTGGAGAAGCAAGATGTAATACAGCATAGGTAAAACCATGAGACACGTGGCTTTACCTATGAAGATGAATAGAAATATAGATAAATAGATGAATAGAAATGGGTTAATTCTCTGTCCTAGGTAGGACAGAGAAAGGCTTCAGTCTACATTCTACTATACCCATAGATTAGTGTCTCACTCAGTCATAATCAGAGAGAAGCTTTCTCCTGTAGTAGATGGGAACCCACAAGTGAACAATGTTCAGAGAGTGAGAGAACTTAGAGCACTCAGTCCTAAACAGGATGTATTAATCAAACCACTCACCTCATGGCTTAGGGAAGCATGTAGACAAGGAGGCAGAAAGATTGTAAGAGCCAGTGGAGATAAGAAACCAAGGAAACAGTGCGCTTATACAACAGGACCAACACATGTAACATCCTGTAGTCAAAAGTTTTCTCCAATCTTGCCCAATCCCATGGTCCCACAGCCACTTATAAAATAAACACTCAGAAGCTTATATTAATTATAACAGCTCAGCCATTAGCTCAGGTTTATTACTGACTAGCTCTTATACCTAAATTAACCCATAATTCCTATCTATGTTTAACCACGTGGCTTGGTACCTTTTCTCAGTTCTGCCTTGTCATCTTGCTTCCTCTGTATCTGGCTGGCAACTCTAGACTCTGCCCTTCCTCTTCCCAGAATTCTCCTAGTCTGCTTACCCCACCTATACTTCCTGCTTGGCTACTGGCCAATCAGCATTTTATAAACCAGTGTACAAGAGCATTATCCCACAGCAACATCCCAGAGACTGTGGCAGCTGGCACAGGACCTATACATGTTCAAGTTAGATGGGATCTCAGCACTGAGAGGGAAAGAAGACAGGGGCTTCCATCCCTTAAATGTATCTACAATTGACAAGCAACCACTCACAAAGGAAGTCAGTTTTCTCCATTGGGTGTGCAAACATTACTTAAGGGAGAGCCTCTCGCCCAACAGAAGATGGACAACACAAAATGAACTCAGTGGTATTTCTGGAGATGTTTTGGCTCATAATGCTTCAATGGGCATTTTGTTTTTTACCTTATTTGTTGTCTTATTCATCTTTTACCTTACTTGCTTATTTATTATGGTTTGCGGTTTTGTGTTTTTATGTAATTTGCATGTGTGTATTTCATTGTGTGTGTGTGTGTTTCATGCTTTTGCTTTTTTCTTTTTTTCTGTTTGTCCATTTGCTTTTTCTGGGGATTT
>LZPO01098574.1:0-13149 GCA_001675575.1 Neotoma lepida | reverse complement strand
CCAGAACTGGGGGCAGGGGGCATGCAACAAGCTGAACTTGGCAAGCTGCCTTCAAGTTCCCTGTATACACAGCCAGGAGCTGCTATTTATCTGGGTCAATATTGCATAACCCCAGGCTCATGCACTGGAAGAGGACATAAAATTAGAGTTTGTAAGCACTTCCCACAAACCTCAAGGACTGACAGGCAATAAAATGTTAATATCCTTGCCTATATTCATATCTCCTTCTTTGACCAGGCATTATAACATTGGCTCATTTCCCAGATATGGTGAATGCCCANNATTTGTTAGCTCAAGGCTTTGAGTATGGCTAATCTTCAATTTCTATANAAGAGGGAGACCAGAAAAAGCAGACCGGATTGGAACATGGAATGTAAGAACACTTGTTGCTTTTGGAATCCCTTGATTCCTCCATTGCTTCTTCATACAGAGAGGAGCTGATGACATCATCATCCTTTGACAGCCTGGAAGTCCTCTTAGACTCCTTTGGGCCAGTGCGTGATTGCAGCAAAGATAACGGAGGCTGCAGCAAGAATTTTCGCTGCATTTCAGATCGCAAGTTGGACTCTACTGGTTGCGTGGTATGTTGATTCTTCTATCCTATAGGTTCCTGTGTGGGATGGGGGGGGTGACATGTGATATAACCATACAGAAGAAAATATGTGTGATAGTCAGCTGTGACCACCACCTAGTCTAAATTAAACAATTTTTCTCTTGATAGGAATGAGGAGTTGATCAAGAAGTACCTGCAGAGCACTACTAGGTGTCCTAGACCTTTCCAGAGAAACTTCCACAGATTGAATAGTGGAGTCTTCCCAGTCTTACAAGATAGTTGGTAGAAGCTATTTAAAAGCTAATTAATTGCTCCAACAAATGATGCTGGCTCCAAGCCTAATAGGAAATTTTAGGAGAAACCCACCCACAGCTAGGGAGATGAAAAGAGTAAGTTATGCTTGAAATGGTAGAGAAAACCATAAACAAAAATGGCATCAGGGATGAGCNGAATNGCTCAGCTGTTAAAGGCTAAGGCTGACAACAAAAAAGCGTGGGGTTCTCAGCACCCATGCTTACCTCTCCAGCTTCCTCTCTAGAGGCAGGTGTCTCTGAGAGTTGGAGGTAGACCTTGTCTACACAGTGAGTTCTAGGCCAGCCAGGGCTACATAGATCTTATATATTGTGATCAATTGGCACTTACATCAAGGAAATCGTGCTTCTTTCAAAAGTGGGTTTCTGCTTTGTTTTGCTTTTTGTTTTCAGGTCTATAGACTTAGCTAGTTTTAAAACAGGTGGTATTGTTAACCAGTAAGACTTTTGGGGCTAGGATGTCCTATGCTGTCTCCCAGGTTATAGAAGTGAAAATGGTTCTGGACCAGGAAGGTACATGAAGGCAGGAGCTGATGGGCCCAGCAGGGCTGGTTCCTTGATATTTGCCATTGCTGTTTCCACCAACACAATCATCTGTTTTTAGTCCTACATTCTTTAGAAGTTTAGAGGGGAGAATCATGAACTATTTAAGAGGTAAAGGGGCTTGGTCAGGGAAGGAAGACAGGGAACATGTTTAAAGTGAGAACAGAGAAGGTAGGGAGCATTCATTGAGACACATAGTCTGCAGTATTTGCTTGGGGAAAAGGACTGGGAACTTCCAGCCCTGGCGGGGAGCATGGTGCCCCATTTAACTTCCCATTCTGACAGCTGTGATGTGGGAGGGGACCCAGAGCATGGGAAAGCTGTGAGGATGCTGAGCCAACACCATCTTCCACCCTCCTTCTTGCCCAACTCTGAGCATCTGTTCCATTCAGGGATCTTCTAGGTGTCGATGATGAACATCTATCTGGTGTCCAGCGTGTAGTTTCCAAGCTGGTACCAACTAAGCTGCAGCTGGGAGGGGTCTGGCTTACATCAGAAACAAGTGGACATGAAGAAAGGCAAAGGAAAGATAAAGCTGCATGGCAGATAGGAGGATCTGGAAGATACCCAAAGAGGGCAAAGAAAAACAGGGGGACTCGGGGAAATACAAAGGAAAGCACTTGTTGGTTCATGGCTTCCACGGGCAGCCAGGAGGTGAGCTGATGCCCATCAGTTCTCTCCTCCTTCGGCCAGTTCCACCAACCTGAGTTTCCCAGGAGACAGTTTCAAATGAGTTCCAAGATGAGGGACTTTGTTTTTCTCTTTCACCATCCAGCGTGCTTCTCTTTACCCCAATTTCAACTTTTCATTCCTTATTATTTTCTGGGGTCATTTTAAGTAGTGAAACCCGGGCATGCACCTATGTGATCCTCCCCTGCCCACCCTCATTAGCCACCCCCACATGGCTTGAATATTCATACACAAGAGTTGACTCCCTCATTCTTGCTACTTCTTCTCATCAGGACCCTTCCTCCAGGGTGGGAGTTGCCTGTTAGGTGCCTTCTATTGGCCATCCTTGGCCTTTCACTTGGCATGTAGCTAGCTGTACTGATGGAGTCCTACAGTTTCCACATTGTAGTCTGTGAGACGGAGCTAGCAGGAATAGCTCTGATGAATATGCATTTGCAGAATTGGAGCCATGCAGAAAGTCACCCAATTATACCAGTACTGTATTAGCATAATTCTTTGAAGTCATTACTCCACGTGGCTCCTGGAGGGAAGGGGCCAGGCCGATTGGCAGACACATCCCATTCACTGTTTCTCATTGGCTGTGAAGCAGATAATCCCTAAGCAGAAGGGTAGAGTATGTGAGAGCTCATATATGGCATTACCAGGCTTGTGACCCTATTGAAAAGACGACTAGGGATCTGACTTGGAACCTGACCTGAGTCTACTGGGCATTTGTATTGTCTCAAGGTCCTGGTGTGTTAGCAGAGTGGTCCTTCATCTGGAGGTGGGCCAGAGGCAAAGATAATCCGTACCCACTGCAATTTGAGAATTGACCCACCTCTGCACATAAACCTTATTTTCAGTCTTTTGTGTGTTGAATGGAAAGACTTCCCAAGAAAAACATGTTTATGAAAAGAGAAAAGGCATGAGAAACAAGAGCTTGCTGGACCTTTAAGAACCAGGGAAGGAGTCAGAGATATGGACTTTGAAGAAGATGCAGCTGAATATTATCTAATTTAACCCATACCAGACAGGTAGGATTCATGTTATGTCTATACCCTCTGCTCAAAGAATTCTAGAATTCTTTGAATTCTTGAATGAATTCTTTCTAGGAAGGCTCTTTCACTCATGCATCAACTCCCAGGGGTTTGTTGCCTCCAGTTAATTACCCCATTGTTTATACAATCTCCAAGGACAGAAAATACCTGTGAAAGGCAGAACCTTGTGCAAACCTTAACACACCATTACAAAAATACAACTACTCTTCAACAACCAGCTTCCAGAGGATTCCCAGAGCATAAGGCTACCATCCACAACTGATGGCCAGACCTTATTCATTGTCCTCTTATTCACTGTCCTCAGAGTCTACTCCATCAGACACCTTCATATTGTTGCTGGAACAAATCACACTGATTAATGGCTTAAAGCTATACAAATGTATTCTACTGCAATTCTACAATGCAAATCTAGGATGGGATTCTCATTGGGCTGAAATTCAGGCATGGTCAGGGCTGTATTCCTTTCTGGAGGTCCTGGAGAGAATCGATTCCTTTACCCTTTTCAGCTTCTAGATTCCATACACTTTTCTCAATTCAGGGCTCTATTGGTATACCTCTAACTAAAACCGAGATACTGTATTTTTCTAACCATTATTCTGTAGCTTGTTTCTCTTCCATTCTGTGTTCCTCTTCCACTTTTAACAACTCCTGTGATTCCATCAAGCCAATCCAAATAATCCCAGATAATCCTCTCATCTAAAGATCCTTGATTTAATCCTATCTGTAAAATCTTTTTGGAAATGTAAGATTAGATATGCTCTTACATTTCTGTGAATGTATTACAGACACATTTGGATGAACCATCCATGAGTAATGGCAGTGGGAATTGAGTAGATTTAGCAGATAGAACTCCACCCCCTCACCCAACCCCAGTTTTCATAAAGGCTTCCTTATCAACTATTGTGTGTGTGTGTGTGTGTGTGTGTGTGCATTCGTGCCTTCATGTGGAGGCCAGAGGGAAACATCAACTGTCTTTCTTAATCACTTTCTACCTTATTCTTTAAGATGAGATCTCTCACTAAACCTAGGTCTCAAGAATTCAGTGAGACAACCTTGTGGGAAGCCACAAAGCCCCAGAGATCCTTTTGTGTATATCTCCCTGGTGCTGAGATTGCAGACATCCATACGGCCAGGTTTGTATTTCTATGGGTGTTGGGAATGTGACCTCACATCCTCATGCTTGGGCAACAATCACTTTAGTGACTGATCTGTCTTTCCAACCCCCTTCGCTCTTATCAAGCCTACCTACTGAGGTTCAACGTAAAATGTGTCTTGAAAGTTAGAAGACTACTACGTCTACACCAAAAATAAAGGAAATAGGAAATCCCACGTTTCTTCCTCATCTACACAGCCACACTCAGGCGGAAAATGCCCAACAAATGCTTTTGCTTTGTAAGACATTGAAATACACTAGATATGTCAACAGCCCTGCATTCTTGTGTGTGAAACACATGACCTTCCCTGCCTGGCCATTATGTTCTAATGACTGCTGAACTGCTGCTCAGTGACCCTGACTCCCTTCCTTCACATGCTGTCCACTATGGTTTCCTGTAAATGTGTCATTTTACCTTTGCTAGAGTACAGATGTGCAGGGACCATGAGGGATGAGCATCTCTCCTCCTCTCTGTAGGACAATAAGTAAATTAATACACTTCAGAGATTTCCAGAGAAATTGGGGCAGGAAACCACAGCAGCCTGAAATATAAATTTAACTCTATCACACTCTTCCCCTTGGGAGAATTCCTGCATATCTTGGACCAGCATGTCAAAGCCCATCAAGAAATTGTGGAAATCATCACTTGTAAAATGAATGAGATTGCCATGTAGTAAAAAAGAAGCTATTTTCGGTAGAAAATGTGGTCACATGCCTTATGAATCATCCAAGTAAGGTGAGGCAAGCTCAGCCGCTGAAATCTGTCCCTCTTCTCCCAGGGGACGCAAACAAGCTCGTGTGTCCATCACTCACATCCATCTGCCAACAGTGTCTACTTTGTAATCTGGAACTGAGATATCTGTGGTCTCCAATTTAGTCTCCTAAGTAATTAATCAACCAAAACTCATTGGTAGAAAAAGAGGGGGAAAGATGGCAAAGAAAGGGATTTGAATGGGGAAAATCATTTTAATCTCATTAGCAAATTATGCCTTAGACTAGTAATGAGTCAAGAAGCCATGAACATCTCATGAAAGATGATTAACCTTGTGTATTTTAGGGGTCACTGAAATATGAGCTCATTTATTAGATCTTTCTGGTGGGGGAGGGCTATGGCTATAATAAATGGAGTTTTCTTTTTAAGTCTGTAGTTCATAAAGTCCCTGGGACTGCTAAATATAACCTATGCAAAGTGGGGTCAATATATGACCTTGGAGCTCTCTCCTGGGCAAATGGTTCTCATTTGATGACCAAATGGAAGGATTATCCACAGCCAGAAGGAGAGAAAACCCAAGTCTTGCCAGCAGAAAATACAACTTCTATAGACAAAGGCTCCTCAGACCCCGTGGCTGGAGCTGCACCTACTTCCATGGGCAGGACCACAGTTGGCTGTATCCTCTCTTTCTATTGAGATAAAGATAGTAAGGAAACCTGAAATCTGAATGTATTAACAGAGGGAAGGTACATAAGAAACCAAATTTATTCCATGAATGATTGAGTGATTAGCTCCCTAGGGAGTGGGTGCTCTGAATATCAAGAGCTATGAAGAAATCTCAGTTTTTCATTTCAACATTTTTTTCCTGGAAATATTTCTAAAATGCTCTAAACTGCCGCCCAAGTTAGTTACAGTACAGTAAAGATAATTGCATCTTTCTCAGTGACTGAGGATCTTGTTTTGCCTTCAAGGTCATCACTCTAGACAGCTTGCAGTGTTTTCTCCTAAAATAGTCCCACTAATAACGTGATGTGTGTGTGTGTGTGTGTGTGTGTGTATGTGTGTGTATGTATGTATGTATGTGTGTAAAGAGGAACACAAAAAATATTAGGATAAGTCTGTAAGTCCGTAATTGATCCAAGAATATGCTTCAGAAATGGCTCAAAATAGTCAAATAGCAAATCTACAGGGTGGTTTACACTGTTGATGCATTGCCTTTCTTTCTTCCAAAGAAGCCAGATTTGATCCCAGGTGCACAGCAACATGTCAGAAACACTCACAAACTTTGGAGTCAGAGAGATCTAGGCTCAACGTTTGTTTCTGCCACTTCCTACCATGGTGGCCTTAAACAAGTTAGTTTTTCTGAGCTACCTATAAAATGGAGAAGATACAGTGTAGCTGTGTTGTTGAGACTACAGAAAATACACATAGATAAAAATGGACTACAAAAAGATTTACCTAATTCATTATAGCTCTGGCTATTAATTTAGCTTTACTTATAAGAATGTGGACAAAACAGCTAATGTTGTCTTCTCTCCAAATCTTTTAAGAGAATCTGAACATCAGGTGGTCCACTTAGGAGCAGCCATGGTCATCTAGGCATTAGGGCCGGGCAAGATGGGAATATGCCAGGATGTGGAATTCCAGAACAAAGCCTGCTCTTGTTTCATTCAGCGAAGTCTTTGTCAAAAGTTGTGCATGATGGAGCACTCTGAAAAAAAGCAGGTGGCTGAGAAGCTAGGGAGTCCTGGCTGGGGACTATCTGGTATGAGGGTTGAAATTATGCTAAGCAGTATTGGCAGGACAACTGGCTTTATCTCTGCTTGATGGCTCTAACAAGCTTTATAAAAGGGGTAGGGGGGAGGAGGAGAGAACAACTCCTGGCCACCAGTACAAGACATTTAATTCCAATAACACTTTGTGTTTCCACATCCAAATCATGCCTGGGCAGCCACATGGTGCCTAAGCCAGCCTCCTCTGGTGACACATCTGGCCTAACGGCTGGGTGGCCAAGGAGCTTGATGGGGGTGGGCAANAAATCGTGGGGTGCAATCCTCAGCTTCTTCATTTGCTTGTTTGCCATCATAACCATTATGGGGAACATCTGGGTGTACACAGCAGGGGGTAGCCCTTGGAATTGGCTTTAAATATTGCCACCTTCCAGCTTTCCATCTGCCTTCTTGGGAAGAGGAGATACCCAAGCTGGGGGCCTGGCAGGTCTTGGGGGGCATTTGTTTAGGAAATTGCAGAATTGGTGTCAGTAAACAGTGCATATCCTGCTGTGATAGTTGACTGGGGAAGGAGGAGGGAGGAGAGGTGGCTTTTCAGAGACACATCTGCCAAGCACTAAGCTCTGTGCTAAGCCAAGGTGCCCGGCAGAAGAACGAGAGGACAGTTGGATTAAACTATGAGGTAGGCCACTTGCTAGGGTCTGTGAAAGTGTTGCTGGGGCTCACCTTGCTCCATGATCTTTCCCAGGATCTGAGGGTTTTATGATTTCCTCCTCTGCTGTCACCCTTGGGAAGTTGACTGAGGACAATTAGGGCAGAAGAACAAATGTTTCACATTAAAACTAGCAGGCCAAACCCAAGCAGAGCACCTGTGGGTGCTCATGTAGCAGGTGCTGTCGGCTGTTTAGCTTCCAAGGGGTGTCTTTGAGACAGCAAGTTGATGAACCCAGGATTTCCCACTGTGAGGGGCATCACACTCCTCTCCAAGGCTACAGGAAAAGTCTCCTTCTAACCTCAGGCTGGCAGCCCTGGCTCACTCCAGTTCTCCAATGTCGCCAACTGCTACCAACATTGATAAAGTGCCCTTTTAATGTGGAGTTCAAACAGCACCACTACTCTCCCTAGTCCCCAGGAATCCCTGCTTAATATATTTTAATTTTGGCCCATCACTTCCCCTCGTCTGCCAGCCTGAGGTCCAATTAGGAAGCAGCATTCTTCTCTTGCTCTGTCTTGCCACATAGCTGCATGCCAGCCTGCTCAGAACCAGAGGCTTAATGCAAATGTGTGTGAGTTGTGCCCAGAGAGAAGCAGAAAGAAGTCAAAAAAAAAAAAATGTTCTCTGCTTTTAAAAGGATGCAAAAAGGCAAAAGGGAATCCATGGATTATTTGCCAGGGGTAATAGTTTCACATGGAGTGTGTCAGTGGCTGCACTTGGGTCTCCTTTTTACCCACTGGTGTGGATGTTTTCTGGTTGTGCCAGTGCCCTTCAGGACTCAGCCCAATGAAGGACAGCTCAGGCTGCTATGACCGCCACATTGGCGTGGACTGCTCAGATGGTTTCAACGGCGGCTGCGAACAACTGTGTCTCCAGCAGATGGCGCCTTTTCCAGATGACCCNACCTTATACAACATCCTCATGTTCTGTGGGTGAGTGAGCAGCTATGAGATGAGGTTGCTGGGCCAAGGGACTTTTGGTGCTGAAAACCTAGTAGGTCCTTGTTAATGGACTGGTCATTCCCTAGGCTCTAAGGAGAGAGCTTGTAGCATAGGATGAGAGCTTTGATAGTCTAACTTAGAGGAACCTTACGGCAAGTTTAGTCCGGAGGCTATAGAAATGCAGCCTCTGGCTCACCTGAAAGGAAAAATGAACTGCATGGTTTACATAAATCATTGCCCGATTAAGCCAGGGTGTTCCAAGCATTGCCTTTGAGGAACTTTGTTAATGATGTGTTTGGGGACAGAAACTGTTCCCTGGTCGAAAACTTGAGAAGGACTATGTGAAACTACTAGAGTGTCAAAGAAGGGAAGGGGAAGTGTTTTTAGAAAAATGGAGACTTCAAATTCTGCTCCCAAAGTCCCCGTACTTTGCATAGCCGTTCCTCCTGGTCTAATGCTCTTCCTGTGATCATCTCTCTCCCCCACCCATGTGAGGGAACAGGGTGGGCAATGCCACCCCATTTCACAGGTGAGAAAAGCAATGTCCAGTGAAGTGGACGATCTCCCTCAAGACTGGGAAGTTAATAAACAAGAAGATTAGGAGCAGAATTCAGGCCCTTCTGACTTTCTAAAAGCTCTGCAGTTTTCTCAAAATTTAAATTTGTATCACTGAGTGAAATTATATTTAAAGCCATTTTCATGCTATATTTATCAAGTAAATAAAGATTTAGCCAGTTCTGCTATGCCCATAGATTGCTTATCTCTCCTTTTCTCCCTCCCCACCCTCCCTGCTTCTGTCCCCCACTCTCCCACCCCACCCTGTTGCTGCAAGTCAGTTGGGGTGCTCACACACCACACTGACCACTAGGCTGCCGAAGAAAGTAGCATTTAGGTTCATGTCTTCAAGGATCTCACCATCTAATAAGCTTGCAATGAAAATCAATGTTTAAAGTCATAAAACTATGTTAGGGGCTTGCTAAAAGCCGGTGCCTGCTGAGTAACCATGAAAAGATTTCCAGTGCACTTGTAATGTTAGTTTATTGTATTTTATCTCATTTCTTTGCAATTGAGCAATTTTCGTATTTAGTTTCTTGTAAAATCCCATTCCATAAATAGAAGCTTGCTCTAAATTTTAATGTTCTCTGTAATGTGACCATTAAGGTTGACCCACTTCAATTAATGGAAGCAGACTCAGCCAAAGTTACATCCTTTTTTATTTACTGTATATACATTTCATCACCCGTTTGTGCAGAGAACCTAGTTAGGTATTAGATACAAGAGGAACAGCAGGATGCCCAGCCTGGGCTCCTCGCTCAAAAAAGTTTGCTGTGCAATACTTGGACAGAAGAATGAGAAGTGGAGCCATATGGAAGAGACAGGCAGGTGTCATGATGCTTAAGATAGACCAAAATGGAACCAGTCAGTTTTAACCTCCATCACCCAAACTCTGCTTTACACAGCTAGAGGAAGGAGCCGTTTCAAGGTCTTGTCTCACACCTCCTCTGACTCATGGAGTCAGTCCTCTGTGGGCCTTGAATCATACCCGTTCCCTGGACAAAAGCCATGATTTCTCACTGGACTTTCTTTCTGGTTTCAGTTGAAAATAGGAACATGTTGATTAGTCTTACCTAAGGCACTATATATAGTCTCTCAGATATGTCCTGATTTGAAGTTCTTGTACAGAGAATAAATCACGTACACTTACAATTAAAATACTCCATTCACACCTGTTCACATAACTGTATAAATGGGAAGTGGGGAAAATTAACAGTTAAGGTTTTTTGCTCATGGTCCTCATTTGCACCTCTGCTAATAATAATAGCAACATCTAGCCAGCGCTAGCTGTACTTTCAGCATGGTGTAAGTTCTATATGTTGAATATATAAATTAATTTCCTCAACACTCTAGTATAACAGCTACTCCTCCCACCCTTCTTGCAGTTTTGGAAATGAAATCTCCCAAGAGTTCAATCAGCTGGCCCAGAGTTACAGTTAAAGACAGCATTAATGTTGTTACAGTATTATGTCTCACTTTTTAAAACTATGATCCTTTGTTCCTCAATAAAGGACGGAAGCTTTTAACATATCACAATTACTACAGATAGTGATCATTGATGTGTTCAGTATCATAATCATCCTAAAATTTTAAATTTGTTCTATTTCTAAGGGAAATAAATCTTTTATAAAAACAATGACAGCCTTACTACAGAATTAAGTCTTAACTTGAGTTAACAAATGTATCTTACCCATNAAATAACTACAAATAAAGTCCAATTAATGACTTATGAGTCACTGACCCGTGATTACCAAATTAGTATTACTTTCCCATTAGAGCAACACAATGAGGAAAGCACTGTGGAGGCAATTGTTGGTTTATGGAGCACACAGGATTCACACTGTGCCCTGGCATCTATTTAGTTCAGGATGTCAACGCTGAATGGAGGGGAGTTTGTATGAGTTGGTGGTTTGTTTGCATGTATTCAAACAGAACACAGCTAGAAGATCATAAATCTTCCTCATTTCTTAGTTGACTTACCACAGGACCAGCTTAGAGAGTTATTAATTTATTAAGCACACTGTTACTCTTTTGCTGCCTAATTACCCTACAAACAAATGCAGAAGCTCCACAAAATATTCTTGAGAAAAATGTTGGCATGCCTTATATTCGAGGATGTTAACTCACTGATATAAGCTGATCTCCTCTAATTNTTAACATTAGAAATCAGAGGGCTAGGACAGGTAGAGTCCGAAAAGACTTACCATCTATGGAAAAGTAAACATTTTATGCAGCCATGATGGAAAGTGCCTCGATTTATAGATGTACAAAACTGAGTGTTAAGAGACTTAAATCAAATTGGATTAATCCTAGTTTGGGGTCATCCAACATTTCTCCAGAGGCATTGATCCCAATTTGTTGTGTTGATTTGCCCTGATGACTCATCGACGAATAACTTCTTGAATTCTCTATCCTGTTAGGTGTATCGAAGACTACAAGCTTGGGGTGGATGGACGGTCTTGTCAACTTGTCACAGAGACCTGCCCAGAGGGGGGTGATTGTGCAGAAAGCAGAGAGGTCCCTATGAACCAGACTCTCTTTGGGGAAATGTTCTTCGGTTACAACAACCAGTCCAAAGAAGTAGCCGCTGGACAGGTGTTAAAAGGAACATTCAGGTGAACTTCGTATGAATGGAGCTGACTTTTCAGGGGTGTTGTGTAGCTTCCTCTCTGAAGAGCCTTATTCTCAGCCTGAAGTTGCATNTCTTAGATCAGGATGAATGTGATATACCTAAAGGGACAGATTGTGTTCTTGCCCATAATCCTGTTCAAGAACACACTCTTCATTCAAGAATCCAAGAAACATGCTAGGTGTATGGTAAAGCCTTAAACAAAATCTTACCTTCAAGATTTCACATTGAAGCCACCCCCAAATGTTCAAGTTCCATTTTACCTCCCAATCTTAAGACCTGGCTTGTGAGTGAGTCTAGAACAGCTGTCCTCAGAGTGTACTCAAAGGATTCTTGGACATCACTGGACCTCTTCAGGGAGTACTTAGGTCCTACCTATTAGAGAGCTAAATTTCTTTCACATATTTCTAGTAAAAAAACATGTTGTAATAAGTTGGATTCAGTTGTGAGAATCCAGTTGTCTTCTATTAAGTCAGACATTTAAAAATATAAAATAGTGCCATTGCCCTCTTTCCCATAGAACAGGTTGATATTGAATGTGTTTATTGGTACTTAAATAGTAATTTTTAAATTTTCCCTTTTAATTTCTAACATGGTACATATTGATATTTATGATCATGGNCAAATATTTGGGACATTTATTATTTTGAAGATTATAAAGCACTTCTGTGGACAAAATATTTTGAACCATTTATTTAGAAANTCTATGAGAGATTCTCCATCTGACCCTCATACCTGTTCTTCTTTGGGCTATTTGAATTTTCTTAGAAGCCATGGGAATATGCTTTCCATGAGATGAGGATGATGATGATGACAGTGGTGATGTCAGTATTCTAACATAAAACACTACTTGGTAGCAATCTAATCTATGCTCTTAGGAACAAATTGGAGGCAAATTTTCAAGGTAGTTCTTGTANTCAGCTCCTGTTTTGGTAATGGACAAGAAACTTGNACAAGTATTTTCCATTTTCCTCAATGGGATTGGTTTTNTAGGGCAGTAAGTGTGCTATCAGAATTGATATTGTGATACAGAATATTCTCTGTATTCTACAAATGTAACTGAGAGTGTTGACATCTTGTAAAGAGGGAGTCAGAGGGGACACCTAGGGTGGAGGGAAACATTCTCTACCCCACCAATAGACTTTTTCAGCTGGTTCACCTCTCATCTNGATGCCCCCTTTACCTCTTACTCATGCGACTAACTTCATGTCATGTGTACCAAATGTGTCTCACGGTGAGGCANGACTTTGGGACCAGACAGACGTTTTACACCGTGTGTTGAAATATGGACTGAATGCTGAAGAGAAGCGTGGACACGGAGAAAATGAAGGTCTGCTCTGTTTCTAGGCAAAACAACTTTGCTCGTGGTTTAGACCAGCAACTGCCGGATGGTCTTGTGGTTGCCACTGTCCCACTGGAGAATCAGTGTCTAGAGGAAATCTCAGAGCCTACCCCTGACCCTGACTTTCTGACTGGTAAGTGTGCCTTCACTTAGACAGCCAAACCCAGGCAGATGTCTAATGTTTTTTAAAATCATGGCACTCTCTGGACCATGTTCATTTTTGTTTCCAAGTCAGTCA
>LZPO01098573.1:0-19125 GCA_001675575.1 Neotoma lepida | reverse complement strand
TTTTTTCAGTTGACATACTTATCATGTGACTCCCGTCTTGACAAGTCTTTTCTCATTCACAACCTTCTTCCTAGTTGCTTTCTTCTGACANAGCCAGACTGGGAAAATCCCACTTTTCATAGAGGGACTTCTAGTTCTTCTAAAAATTTGATTTCCTTTGTTCTTCCTTAGTGGATAATCTATTATATTTGAAAANAGTTGGAAGTCAAAATTTTCCTTTTCCTTTTTTCATGGGTACTGAGAATTGGACCAAGGGTCTCACATGTTTGAGGTAAGTGCCTATCACCAAGGTTCACCTCCAGACCCTTTTGGTATTATTTATTTTGAGGTAGGATGTTACCATGGTGCCTAGGCAGGCACTGAGATCATAATCCTCCTGACCTAGCCTCTTGAGAATCTGGGATCACCAGCCTCATGTGTTAATAATTCTTTCTTGAAAGACAGAGAAATCTCAATCTTAAAATGTTTCAGGTGATTTGAAATGTTTACATTCAGTCCTTTAATATATCAAATAAATATATTAACAAAGAAGTCAACTGTAGACAGTGCATAGAGACATCAAAGGGCCNTTCACAAAACTGTACTAACAACACGGCCATCCATTGGGTTTACAGCGGCATGACCATTCTACATTATGAGTAGCCAATTTGAGTCCCTGACTTGCTACCTATAAAACAGGTCTAATTTCTAGTCATTTAGTGGATATGAGAATCAATGATCCCCATTAAGGGTGTGGATATTGTTAATCACAGTGCCTGGCAGCAGTAAGCATTTAATAAAGGATATTTTCATTAATTATGGTTATTATGATTATTAAAGGCCTGGATGACTAAAGAACTGCCTGAAGCTGTTGCATTTTTCACTCTGTAACTACACTGAGGATCTGTGCAGCGACTGGGACTTGACACACTCTGGCATGCCTTCCTAACACATTAAGGTAGCCNTGNACCCCCAACAATCACTACACCAAACAATCAGCAAGCATGTAGGGTAGAAGCTTGAACCTCTGAGTCAAAGTAAACCTACAAGCAGAGAAAAGATTGAGTGGAACCTGATGAGCCAATACTGCACAGAGCACCTGAGAATACTGTTGGCAACTGTGGCTTCTCTCACAAGTATGTATTATATGATAGGCACTGGGAAGGTACAATGAATGAGTATGTGGATTAATTTTTACCTGTTTTCCTTNAAATGGGACTTTTCCATGGTCNTAATANCGTAGACATGGGTAATGAACTTTGTGGTGATATTTTATCTGTGTACCCCAATAAAGCTTATCTGAAGATCAGAGGAAAAAGCCAGTCACTATATTAAACATAGAAGTCAGTCAATGGTAGCATATGCCTTTAATCCTAGCATTCGGGAGGCAGAGATCCATCTGGATCTCTGTGAGTTCAAGGCCACACTGGGAACAGAGCCAGACATGGTGACACATGCCTTTAATCCCAGCACTAATCATGGAGGGCTGGAGGTCTGTAGAGACAGACAAGAAGTAATGTAACTGGGTGGAGAGAGAAAGTGAGATGGCAGAACAGAAAGGCATATAGGCGTGGGTATACAGGAAGTAGGTCTCTTTGGAGGCTGAGAAGTAAGTAAGGTGAGGTTGGTTGTGGCTTGTCCTATTCCTGTGATATCATGGTTTTCACCCCAATATCTGGCTCCAGATTTTTTGTTAATAAGACCATTAATAATTCATCTTACAGAACTTTTAATCAAAATTCACTTATAAAATTAGGGTTAGTAGAGAAATTTGTAGTAATTAGATCATAGGTGAGNCTTTTGAAATCTTAGAGAATAATTAGTTTAAAATTTTAAGAAATGGTACATTTCACTCAACTGTATGATAGTTCCTCTATTTTAGGCCATATATGTATGCATATATATAGATCTAGCCATTTTATAGAAAGTTGTGGCTCTGCTTCCTCCTTGGGATCATTGGTGCATTGGTCCATGAGGGTGGAGGGAGNNNAAGTGGGGAACAGGGTTTGTATGGCTGTGGATATGATGGAGATAGCCCTCTGGGAGATGACTTAGGTGAATCAGCTCAACTTTATTCCAGAGTATAGGGAATATATAGGATTGGGAAGCCTGGGGACAAACTCTAATTTGCATTAAGTGGCATGCTCCTATCATAAGGCTTCGTATGTAGCAGCAGGGTCCTATAGCAGAGCTCCTAGTACAAGTCTTAATTACCATATGTGCAGTGTGGGGAGGCTTCTAGCAGGAACCTGTGCCAAGAGTCACACTAGAGATAAGTCAGGCATACGGGCCTAAGGACATCCTCCAGATACGGGCAGGTAGAGAGCAGATGCCCTCGCTGGGTGGGAGGGAGTCCTCCACATTGCCAAGCTTAGAGAAAGCTGCTAAACTATGACAGACTGCAACCTCTGACCAACAGACCTCCTAACAGAAAGTAAGAATATATGGAATATTGTCTTAGTGGTATCAGTTCTTCATCATCCTGCCAGACATCCACATGGCCTGCTGTGTGACTTTATGGTCCCTCTCATTANTGAGAGAGCATGATTTGATTGTTTGACTTCAGTCTCAGGCAGGTGGCTTGCTTTTGCTAGTAGGATGTTGGCACAGAGGCTTGAGATGAGCCTGCAAGATGACCTTGCCCTCCTGCACATGTGCTATTTGCCAGAAGAGCAAGTTCCAAACAATATTCTCAACCAAGAAGATAAAAGACACATGACCAGCCCTAGACCGCTCTGAACCTTGGAGCTGAGCCCAGCTCAGCTTAGCTCACACAGATCAACTGACTCTAAGCTTGCCAGCTATACATACATGTGAGAATAAGTAAAAATTGTTTTGGAGTTGCTTATTACACAGCAACAGTTGACTAATACAATATCTCTTCCAAATCCATTCTATTTAAGTGGGGAAAACAATAGACACATGATTGTGTGTTATCCCTGGAGCCACTTGCAATTAAATATCATAGAAGTCTAGAGCTCTTTGCTGAAATAACATCATCTACAGAGAAGGCAGTCAATAAATGCTTCATGAATTCAGTTTCAGGCATATCTTACTCTCTTTTACTGCACATCAATCCAAATGAAAATGAGAAAAGAACCATTGGGACACTGTCATGACGTTTCAGAATATGTGTTGTGTATAGGCAGCTGGAGGCACACACTGGCCTGAGGAGGCCTTGTTTAATGATTCCCCTATACTTCATATTTAACTAAAATCCCTAAATTGCTTCAACTTACATCCAGAATGGTGGCATTTTGAGGAGTATTTTAGTACTTTTTCAGTGGAACAATAATTTCTTCTATTGCCCTACTAAATCATTAAAATCATATGGATATTTTGCTATTATTATTTCTATTTTTGAGGTCATTATCATNTATTTATTTATTGAAAATAGATTCTTTTCTCATACAATATAATCCTGATTGCAGTTTCCCCTCTCTNCACTCCTCCCAGTTTCTCTCCACCTTCCCTCCTCTCCAGATGCACTCCCTTTATGTCTCTCATAGAAAAGAACAGGTTTCTGAGATAACTAAACATGACAAAGTAAAATATAATAAAATGAGGCAAAAAGTTTCATATCAAAGTTGAGACACAGCCACCCAACAGGAGGAAAAGAGTCCCAACTGCAGGCAAAAGAGTTAGAGACCCACTTGTTTTCACAGTCAGGAGTCCCATAAAAATACTAAGCTAATAGCTATATTATATAAGCAGAGAACTTGCTGTGGATCCATATAGGTCCTATCCTTGCTGCTTTAGTCTCTGTGAGCTCACATGTGCTTTGTTTAGTTGACTTAGTGGTCCATGTTCTCCTGTTGTCCTCCATTCCCTCTGACTCTAACAAGCTTTTTCACCTCTTCCANGGGATTCCCCGAGCTCTGATGGGAGGGATTTGATGGAGACTTCCAATTTAGATTCTCTTTCAGTATAATGTCTGGCTGTGGGTCTCTGCATCTGTTCCCATCTGCTATTAGAGGAAGCCTCTTGGATGATGACTGGATAAGGCACTAATCTATGAATATAGCAGAATATCATTAGGAATCATTTTATTTTATTTGACTAGTAGTGTTTGGATTTACCCTTGGTCTTTGGGCTATCTAGTGTCTGACTTTTAGCTACCCAAGCAGTGTTGAGTATAAATTCCTTCTTATGTAGTGGGCCTTAAGTCAAATCAGACATTGATTGGCCACTCCCACAAGGTCTGTGCCACCATTGCCTTGGCATATTTTGCAGACAGGACAGATTGTAGGTCAAATGTTTTGAGACCGAGTTGATGTTTCTCTTTCAGAAGCTTGCAGAGTACCTTCCTGCACCAAAAAGACTAGAACATATGGGTGAAGGCTCCATGTAGACACGAGCTCAACTTCTCCATATTCAATGAGTGGTGTGCATGTTGTCCTCAGCAATTGAGCCATGCTCTCAGTTTGCTGAGACTAATTAGTCTGGGTTGTTTGGGGATTTCCATGGGAACCCGTCGGTCAACAACTCAACTGAATGCAACCCAGACCTGCCACTGGAAGCCTTGTCTAGCTACTAGAGATGACCAGTTGAGTGTCTATCTCCCATTACTACAATTCCTCATTAAGATCACCTTAATAGATTCCAGGAANTTTCCACTGCACTAGGTTTCCANACTNCCCCCTCCAATGTGTCCCAATTCNAGCCATCTCTCCCCACACTTTCTCCCTCCATCCCATCTCCCACCAACCNGATNNTTTCCTCTCCCTTTCNCANTGGCCTCTAGTCCACCCATNNAATCTATTCTATTTTCCCTTCCTAGGGAGATCCATCCATNCCCATCTAGACCCGTCNTTTTCACCTGACTATGGTGATATTGTGTCCCCCAATAAATTGTGTACCCTAATAAACTTATCTGGGGTCAGAGAACAGAACAGCCACAAGATAAACATAGAGGCCAGAAAATGGCAGCACACACACCTTTAATCCTATCACTTGGGAGGCAGAGATCCATCCNGATCTCTGTGAGTTCATGG
The DNA here is from genome assembly GCA_001675575.1 of Neotoma lepida. Lineage (NCBI taxonomy): Eukaryota > Metazoa > Chordata > Mammalia > Rodentia > Cricetidae > Neotoma > Neotoma lepida. Next base: position 14,152 of record LZPO01098573.1, on the reverse strand, counting down.
CCACATTGGAAACAGCCAGGCATGGTGACANNCACACNTNTAATCCCAGGAAGTAATGGCAGGAAGCAGAAAGNTATATAAAGNNTGAGGACAAGGAACTAGACGCTTTTAAGCTTTTAGGCTTTTNAGCTCAGCTGAGATCCACTCAGGTGAGGATTCACAGGCTTTCAGTCTGAGGAAACAAGATCAGCTGAGGAGTTGGCGAGGTGAGGTTCGCTGTGGCTTGTTCTGTTTCTCTGATCTTTCAGCATTCACCCCAATACCAGGATCTGGGTTTTTAATTAATAAGATCATTTAGAAATTTGAGTTACACCTAACCTCTTTGGGTCTAGATTAGTTGTCATTTAATTAATGGCTAATATAGATTAGTTGTCATTTAATTAATGGCTAATATCCACTTTTAAGTGAATGCATACCATATTTGTCTTTCTGAGTTTGGGTTACATCACTCAGGATGATTTTTTTCTGGTTCTATCCATTTGCTTGCAGATTTCATGCCATTTTTTTAACTGCTCAGTAGTACTCCATTGTGTGAATGTACCACATTTTGTTTATCCATTATTCTTTTGAGGGACATCTAGATTGTTTCCACTTTCTAGCTATTATGAATAAAGCCACAATGAACATGGTTGAGCAAGTGTCCTTGTAGTCGGTTGGAGCATCTTTTGAGTATATGTAAAAGTGGTATAGCTAGGTCTTGAGGAACATCAATTCCCAGTTCTTGGAGGAAGCTCCATATTGATTTCCATAGTGGCTGTACAAGTTTGTACTCCCACCCACAATGGAAGAGTGTTCCCCTTACTTCATATCCTCTCCAGCATAAGCTGTCACTTGTGTTATTGATTTTAGCATTCTGACAAATGAAAATGGAATCTCAAAGTAGTTTTGATTTGCATTTTCCTGATGGCTAAGGATGTTGAAAATGTCTTTAAGTGTTTCTAAGCCATTTGAAATCCCTCTATTTAGAAATCTGTTTAGATCTGTACCCCATTAATTTAATTGGACCATTTGGTTTTTCTAGTTTCTTGAGTTCTTTATATATTTTGGATATGAATCCTCTACTGGATGTGAAGTTGGTAAAAATCTTTTCCTATTCTATAAGTTGCTGCTTTGTCCAATTGGTGGTGTCCTTTGCTTTACAGAAGCCTTTTAGTTTCATGAGGTCCCATTTACTAATTGTTTATCTTAGTGTCTGTGCCATTGGTGTTCTGTTCAGAAAGTTGTCTCCTGTGCTAATGCATTNAAGGCTATTCCCCACTTCCTCTTCTATCATGTTCATTATATCTGGTTTGGTCCACTTGGACTTGAGTTTTTTGCAGGGTGATGAATATTGATCTATTTGCATTCTTCTGTATGTACACACTCAGGTTGGCCAGCATGATTTATTGAAGATGCTGTCTTTATTCCAGCATATATTTCTGGAGTCTTTATTAGAAAAAAATCAGGAGTCTAGATGTGTTTGGGCTTATGTCTAGATCTTCAAAACTATTCCATCNATCAAGATATATGTTTTTATGCCAATACCAGATGGTTTTTATTAATATAGCTCTGTAGTATAATTTGAAACCAGGGATGATGACACCTCCAGAAGTTCTATTATTTTTTCATTTTTTCAGGATTGTTTTAGCTGTTCTGGAGTCTTTGCTTTTTCCATATGAAGTTGAGAATTGTCCTTTCAAGGTCTGTAAAGAATTGTGTGGGAATTTTGATGGGGATTGCATCTGTAGATTGCTTTTGGAAGATTGGCCAGTTTAACTATGTTAATCCTACTGGTCCATGAACATGGGAGATCTTTCCAACCTCTGATACCTTCTTCAATTTTTGTTTTGAAAGACTCAAAAGTGTTGTTTTTTTTTAATTTTTTAAATTTTTAAAATTTTTTAAATCTCTCTCTCTGTGTATGTGTGTGTGTGTGTGGGTGTGTGTGTGTGTGTGTGCTGTCTCTTATACACATCTAGATGTGTATAAGAGACAGGTTATATATTCAGCTACTTCACTAAAGTTTTAAATCACCTATAGGAGTTCTCCGGTGGAATTTTTAGGGTCACTTATGTAGACTATCATATCATCTGTGAATAGCACTACTTTAACTTCTTCCTTCCCAATTTGTATCCACTTGATCTCCTTTAGTTGTCTTATTGCTCTAGCCAAAACTTTAAGTACTATATTGAATAGATATCAAGAGAGTGGACAACTTGTCTTGTTCCTGATTTTAGTGAAATTTCTTTGAGTTTCTTTCCATTTAATTTGATGTTGGCTATAGCCTTGCTATAAATTGCCTTTATTATGTTTAGGTTTTTCCCTTGAATCCCTAATCTCTCCAGGACTTTTATTGTGAAAGGGTGTTGGATTTTGTCAAAAGCCTTTTTAGAATCTAATGAGATGATCACGTTGTTTTTCTCTTTCAGTTGTTTATATGCTGGGTTAATTTGACTGATTTTTGNATGTTGAACTATCTCTGCATCGCTCTAATGAAGCTTGCTCTCTCATGGTGGATCATCTTTTTCATATGTCCTTGGATTCAGTTTTCCAGTATTTCATTGAGTATTTTTGCATCTATGTTCATGAGGGATATTGGTCTGTAATTCTCTTTCTTTGTTGAATCTTTGTGTGGTTTGGGTGTCAGGGTAACTGGCATTAACCCTTCTTTGAAAGTTTATTAGAATTCAGTGCTAAAAATGTCTGGCCCTGGGCTTTTTTTGTGCGAGAGACTTTTAATGACTACTATTTCGCTAGGGTTCATAGGTCTATTTAAATTGTTTGTCTGATCTTAATTTAACTTTGGTAAGTGATATCTATGAGNAAAAATATCCATTTCTTTCAGATTTTCCAATTTTGTGGAATACAGGTTTTTAAAGTATGACCCAATGATTCTTTGCATTTCCTTGTTTTCTGTTGCTATGTCCTCCTATTTGTTTCTGATTTTGTTAATTTATATTCTCTCTCCATCTTTTAGTTAATTCGATAAAGATTTGTCTTTGTTTCATTGATTCTTTGTATTGTTCTCTTTGTTCCTATTTTATTGATTTTAGCCCCCAATTTGATTATTTCCTGCCATCTACTCTTCTTGGGTGTGCTTACTTCTTTTTGTACTGGAGCTTTCAGGTGTGCTGTTAAGTTGCTAGTATGAGATTTCTACAATTTTTTTTTTACATAGCCACCTTAATTAATGTGTTAATATGCTTCTCTCTTAGCACTGCTTTTATTGTGTCCCCTAAGTTTGTGTATGCTGCGTATTCATTTTCAGTGNATTCTAGAAAGTCTTTAATTTNTTTCTTATTGCTATCTTGACCAATTTTTCATTCAGTGTAGAACTGTTAGTTTCCATGAATTTTTAAACTTTCCATTGTTTCTGTTGTTGTTGACATTCCAGCTTTAATCTTCGCTGGTCTGATAGGATGCAGGGAATTATTTCAATTTTCTTGTATCTGTTGAGACTTGCTTTGTGTCTGAGTATGTGATCAATTTTGGAGAAAGTTCCATGAAGTACCAAGAGGAAGGTATATTCTTTTGAGTTTGGGTGAATTGCTTTGCCAATATCAGTTCATTTGTTTATAATGTGTCTGTTAGCTCCAGTATTTCTCTGTTTAGTTTTTGTCTGGATGACCCATCCACTGGTAAGAGTGGGGTATTGAGGTCTGTCACTATCAGTGTGTGAGAGTCAATATACGATTTAGGCTATAGTAGTGTTCTTTTATGAATTTGGGTACCCTTTTGTTTGCCGCCTTGATGTAAAGAATTAAAATGTCCTCTTGGTGGATTTTTTTCTTTGATGTGTGTGTAGTGTTCTTTTCTATATTTTTTTTATTAATTTTGGTTTCAAGTCTCTTTTGTCAGATAATAAAATGGCTACACCAACTTGTTTCCTTAGGTCCACTTGCATGGAATATCTTTTTCCAACCCTTTACCATGAGGTGATGTTTATCTTTGATGTTAAGGTGTGTTTCTTGGATGCAGCAGAATGATGAATTGATAGAACTGTCCAACTTTGGACTTTTTACCTCTAGAGCTATGATTTAAGCAGGCCTTTTTGTTTATAAAGAGCCCTACTTCAGGTATTCTTTTATGGAAACAGAACATATACTAATACAATATAATAACCACCATATTTTTGTTAATGGCCAATGGAAGAAGCATAAATATTCAGTGATTAGAATCCAGGCCATTTAGATTCAAATTCCTAATTCCTGGTATCCAGTAAACTTATCTTGTTTGTATTTATCTGAATTGTAGTGTTATGTAGAAAATGATAACTAAGTTACAAATATGGCAGGGATCTTTGTTCAAGAAACAAATGAAATGGTAACCAGGAGCTCATATTGTTGTTATACAGGCTTGGTGTCAATCAAGACTTCTATATTCCCATGTGAAACCAGAATGGTTTGAGGTATTACTTATTACGCAGTCAGGGAAACCAAGCAATGCACTTTCTCAATAAAGCAAAACTTCCTTAGGTAAAAGTGCTCTGCTTAAAAGATAGTGGGGTAAAAGATAGTAGGATAGGTAGTTTATGTCTCCAACTTTAAAAATATCAGGAAATGACTAACAGGAAAGACTAAATATATAACATACAACCATCAGTGGTCCACTTTATTCTTTCAAGAAGTAAATCTGATTCTATTATGAGAAACTGCATTTTGATAATTCAAGAAGAAACCAAAGGTAAGCCCATGGTCCTGAAGGGCATTTGTTTGAAAAAGGAAGGAAGGAAGAAAGGAAAGAAGGAAGGAAGGAAAAAAGGAATGGAAGGAGGAAGGAAGGGAGGGAGGAAGGAAGGGAGGGAGGAAGGAAGGGAGGAAGGAAGAAAGAAAGGAAGGAAGAAAGATCAGGCTGGATGTTATGGCACATACCTGTGATTTCAGCATTTGGGAAGCAGAGGTAGGGAGATCAGGAGTTCAAGGCTATCCTTGGATATTCAGTACGTTCAAGGCTAGTCTGGGTGAATAAAACCATGTCCAAGANCAATGAATAAATCAGTTAGGACATGTGAGAAATCATAATCTATATGAAATATTGTCCATAAAGAAATTTTTTCCTCCTCATTTGGCCTTTGGTGCTTTTATGTGCATCCCTTTGAGAAAAGGTATAAGAGGATTATTTGAGCAGGTGAATAGTTTTACTTCTTTGTAAAAAAATTTTATGGTTTGGTTTTAAATATGAAGGGAAGGCTTATTCATGCATGTATTATTTGAAATAAAAAATAAATAATAAATATAACTAGGGTGGTAAATGAAAAACAAACAAACAAACAAACAAACAAACAATCCTAGCTCTCTATNTGTTGCTTGTTCCATCCAGCAATATTCCTTGTCTGTGTTCCTCCCCAGCAAGTGGAGAAATGAAAACTGTCATGTACACACCAGGTTGACAAATTGATTTTTCTTCNTGAGTACACACCTTTGCATTAAGAATCAGAAAAGAACATTTGTATTTTGAAGGCTTAAATGCTGAATTTATACCATTTGGCCCATTTAAAACTTGCTAAGAAGAGCGCAGAGGTAATACATCAATATTTCTATGATGTTTTGATTTTTACTGGTGATGCTTTCTTAAGTGCCACCTGTTNTACCAAAGCTGAATTCATGAGGTAAATCATAATTTTCAAGCATTATTACTTATTTCTAGCATTTCTAGATAGAAAACATAAAACGTTAAAAATACTTCAAAAAAAATAACTTGCCATGTCACTCTCATCCTTTCAACAATAAATTGATATGTAATTCTTGTTCCTTCGTCACTAGTAATTCCTGGATAAAACTATGGCTTTTGCCCTGAGCTTTGCCCCTTACAATAAATATCAAATATATAATTTTGCTCCTGAGGCCATCTGTAAGATGATTTCCCCAAAGAACAACTACAACAACAATGCTTTTAAACAGTGGGTAAACGTGGAGTTTTAGAAACTGATTAAAGTTCTCTCCAAGTTTTATGCCAAGGCAAAAGGGGACATGTGAGACTAACGTAATTCATCCTGCCAGCGGAATCATCCAGCATCCGCTCTCCTGAATGTTCACTCTGGCTGTGATTTATTAGGGGACCAAGTCCATGTCATTGCATCTGATCTTCGGAGACCTGGCTTCAGAGCCTGATTTTACTCACAATTGAAAATGAGGCTAGTGGTCAGGTCCTCGCCCTGTTTGACATGATTGTCAGCCCACACTCTGGAGAATGGCCATCTGGAAAAAACGGGGCGTATTAATTTGCAGGTCAGGGACTCAACTGCCTGTCAGTAGAGTTTTTATCTGCAGTGAGGCTGGCAGGATGTCTGCTCCTGCCCCTCTTTGGTGGGGCATTTATTAAGATGCCTGACAAAGTAGGGTGCAACAATCCTAACATCCTCCCAAGGAAGCTTTTGTTCTTCATTTTTGTCACAGCTTAAGAAAATGACTAATTATTAAAAATTTGGAAAAGAAATCTCTCTGGGATTTGGCATGTCTGTGTAAAATCTAAAAGGCAGCCAATTTTACTGGCTGGCATTTCATTGCCCTGTGCAGCTTATAAATAGTTTCCATGTGGCTGCTGCCTCAGTACCAACCTCTGATAAGAGGATGGGAAATTAGTTTTGTCAAAGTCTGTCAGTCTAGGCGCAGTGTGTATGCCTAAGTGTAATTTTTAAAAAATGATCCAGAGAAACAGTGATTTTTATTTTTTGTGAACTTTGGTGGAGAACAATAGGGAAAGCAGAGATTTGCTCCAGCTAATTACATAATCTGAAGTAAGACAAAAAAATCCAATGAATGTAATTAAATTCAGTATGGATTTAAGAGAAGAAATACATATGATATGGATTGAGTACAATGCTAATTTGCTGTCAGATTTTAGGATCTCTAATCCCTTCATAAGAGACTTCTTACTTTTGTGAATATCTGTTATTAATTTAAGAGCTGGGGCTGGGCTTTATCATGGCAAGAAACTTGTGGGTATGTATACCACTCAATGTGACCTATCTGGAGAGACATCTACAGACCTGTTATTATTTGCATNTAGTCTGGATGACATTGTTGATTGGGAGTGAGGTTGTTTCAGACAGAAGGTGTCCTCCCTTACAGAAGTATCATGTCACTCACAGAAAAAGTAATTATTACTTGAGACAAATTATGATATATCNTCCTTGTTTTGATAGGCATTTATTGACTAGGTGTCCACATGGCGCTGGCTTTCATCTAGCCTAGCCCTTGCAGTGTTAACTCTTTTGGTCTTATGGGAAGGAACTCTGTGGGCATGGTATAATTGTTAGCCCCATTTCCCATATGCGGAATCTTGGTATAGAGAGTTTGAGTTGAACTTAAAATATCTACTAATAGGACAATTGGGATTCAAACCTAAGTCATCTAGCTGTTGTTCTAATCTACTGAATGGTGACACAGACCTTTCCACCTATAAAATTGCAGACCACCTATAATTAGTTCCTGACCCTGCCAACAGAGGTCACCCAGACCACAGTATTCAAACTTCTTTGAAGATGCAAGGAAATCTTGAGCATGTCCATGACTGTTCTACTTAATTCTTTTTTTTTTATACTACTGTGTTTTAATGAACAATAACTACATTTTCAAAACAAAAACAAAAATAATCAGCAAGTCTTTTGTTCTCAAATAGAGTGATGATAGTCTACAAATTCTTTAGCCAAGCTGTAAACTCTTCTAGAGCTGGCTCATCATGCCTGCACATATCCAGGTTGATTTCTTTACAAAAATTATTAAAATTAATATCCAGCCAGGTATGAAAGCCCATGCTTACAATCTCAGTACTCAGGAGGAGGAAGAAAGAATCATGAGCTCAAGGTTAGGCTTGACTGAAGGCCATGCTGAGGTACCAAGTAGGACTCAATCTCCAAACAAAAATTAGGACAAACAACAGTAAAAACAAGAGCCAGGGGTACAGCTGAATGCCAAAGCACATGTCTAGCATGAACAAGGCACTGAGCTCCATGCACAGCATGGGGGAGGGGGAAGTGATTTCTAAGGACAACTAACTCTTGGAGAATTGCTTCTCCCCAGTTAATCTGGAGACCTTTCCTGAGATCTAATGGGGCTGCTGCAGTTAGATTGATAAAACTATATAGCAATTGTCCTTTCATTGACTGCCTTAAGCTTTGTGAGAAGGGGTTTTGCCTTCAGGATTTGCCCTGTTGCAGTCTCTGCTGGGCAAGGTGCTAGATAAACATCAGGTACTCATAGTTACTGAGAGGTTTGTTGACGATTTTTTTTTTTCATTATTTGAATTTACTGGCTCTGCTCGTGGACAGTCTCTGCCTCTTCTTGTCTCAGGNACTAGAGTCTCATGAATGATTGCATGAACTTTTGGGATAGCTTGGTTTGCACTTGTCAAAATTTAATAAATATCAGATATTCTGAGATAGANATCAGGGAAAATGAACTTTTATTGGGAGGAACTCCCCAAATAACTATTAAATGCCAATTTCTTAAAGGAAACTAGAGAATACTTTAATTGCTCTGGATCCATTTTTCTGACTCCAAGGTACCCTAAAAAGTTGAAATAGCACCAAAATATCAAATTATTTGGAAAGCGAAGGAGGTCTTAAGATTTGAAATTTTTCAGTCATATTTTTACTGTTTGTGATTNATGGTATTTAAATTACAGGCCTTGACACTGAAACAAGTGTCCCCTGACCTAAGAGCCATTTTCTTAGTCTTTCAATGTCTTACTCCTCCCAGGGCACTTCCTCTGATTCAGAGCATCTCTGATCCCAGGAGTCTTCCAAGTCATGTCTATTGTTCTGGAAGGGAAATTTCTATTTTTATGTGGCTGTCTCTATCCCTTGTCACGTACATCATCGTTATTATTTTGCTTAACATACAATGAAACGGATTTCTTCCNGATGTCCTCACACAGATGCATCAGTGTACTTCGTCAGTTTCCTCCCTCTGTCCCTCCCTTACAGCCCACCGCTCCTCCTGCTAACATTCCTCCAGCAGTGCCTCTTCGGCTTTTCCGATAGATGTATTCTGTTACCGTCTCTTGTTCTCACTCCCCTCCTTTTAGGCCCTCCTATCTCATACTCTGCTTTCTACTTTTGACACAGAGAGATTTTAATCTTTCAGGACCCTCTTTTACTCTCTCGCCATAGCTTTCTAGTAAAGATCAGAAGTTAGCAGGGCTGTTTGGTGGATGTGGAGAGAGGAGATAATTGAGGATTACAATTGGCTCCTCTTTGCTTGCAAGATGCATTTTCTTATCTACTTGCAGGAGAGGGTTAAAGTTGACTCCTCGAGGAAGGAGCTATTTCCAGGAGTCCAGAGGATTTTCCAGAAGGAGTGGGTTGGACTGTTTGCTGGAGCAGAGAAGATTACAGGCGACCTGGTGAGGGTATTTGAATCACTGACCCCCAAGCAGGGATGCACATGTCGGCTTCGTCTTCCCTTTGAGGTCTCTCCAGCTAGACTATTTCTACATCTGGNGGGTACATGGCCGTGTAAAAAATAAACTCAAAAATTGAGAGTAACTGTATCCTTGACAAGATGTATCCTTTTCTAAGGAGGATTGCTGCAGCTGTCTAACAATGAATTACAACATTCCACAGCTGCCTGGGCAGGAAATGAAGAAAATTATCCTGGCTATCTCAGAATGGGTGTTTGGGGAGTGGGGGAGGGCATAAGGGTTGTTAGAGACCGTTCTGGAATGAGGCCACTGAGCCTGTCTGATTAATCTTATCATCCCATGTCACGGTATCTAGGGCTTCCAGATTTCAAACAATTCTGCAATTTTCAAACCATCTAAAATCAAACAACCTGTTTACATAGATTTCAGATAGTGACTTATAGTTAGTTTTGGCTGCAATCTGGTTTCCCTTTGAACAAATAGGTTANATTAAAGGAATCCATAGTCTAACTACCCCAAAGTCAAGTATGATGTAGTTGTGACTGAAATATCATTTAATAATTACCGTTTCAAAAGATGAGCATATTTTAGTAAAAGATGTGGGTCCTAGAATAACTGCTTATCAAATGGCCATCTTCCATGCCCTCATCTCACAATGTGTCACAGATTTGTGTGTCCCAAGCACAGCTGAGAGCAGATTGTCTAGTAGTTCCTTCTAAGGGCAGGGGAAGGTTCCAAACCACTAAGAGATGCTTAGAGCTGTGGATATCACTGAGTGCTGTGTGTNCTGAAATTCCTGCACATACATATATCAAGCTTAATTTCTGGTTAAGCTTGATTCACAGTAAGCTATCACAAGAGCAGCTAACNATGAAGTAAAGCTGTTCTAACACTACTATAGTAGGTATTAAATGAATGTGGCCTCTCTCTTCAAACTATCCCATGATCTCTCCTCTTTTTACTTCAAGGAAGTGTTTTCAGGCTTCTCCCTACCATATCAGAATCGCTGGAATTACTGCTCTCCTGCTTTGTGGTTTGGGATGTGTAAAGAGGATTTGAACATTTGGGCCTCAGTACTGAGGAAGTACTTTGGTAACTGAGATGACCACTGATGGGCAAGTAGCTTATACAGTGTGAATAATCTGGATAAAAGTGATTCCTGTCCCAGGCAGGATAGAGGATGNCAAGAGATGTCATCGTGGTATTAAGAATGCCACATAACTTAAAACTCAGGAATTGCTCATATCTGAATATTTCCACACAATCTTTTCAGACCACATTTTCTTTCGGACGAACAAAAGTAGGAAGTGAAACTGATAAGGAGGTATTGGGGTATTCCTCTCCACTGGAAGTTTTCAATGGCTCTACGCTATCTAGAGCAGTGCTTCTAAGTGCTTAGTGTGCCTCTGACCTACCAGAGGACTTTGTAACACTGCATATTGTGACTCAGTCAGTCCAGAGTGAGATGTGAGCTCCTGCTGGCCTGGGATGATCCTTGTTCTTCCTAGAGTTGCTTCTTTTGACTGCACTTTAACTGGTAGAGTCCACAAGACAGACCTGACAGTGATAAATCGGCACACTAAGCATCGGCCTGCTTTGTCAAGCGTACTGCCTTTCTATCCTTAGCTCTCCATGGCCGTTGTGTTTCCTGGTCTTCCCATCCATTCTTTCTCTTTTCTGTTTTTCTTTTTTTTTCAGAGACAGATCCTTTCCTCAGCTTCTGTGCTTTTGCCGTGCTAGTGCTTACCAATGTCTTAGTGTTTACTTACCAGGAGAGCATGTGCTCTCTGCAGGCTTCCTCACCTGTGTTTCTTCCTGTCATGTGGCTCTCCTATACCCCTCTGGAACTTTGTCTGGAAGTCAGTTTTCCAATGCACTAATGTCTGCCAGCTTGTACAGANCTGGTGTGTACATGTCCCACCCACTTGCAGCGAGCCTCTGGTGGGCACCTATCTCTTTCTGTGTGTCTTCTCCTTTCCTTTAGCATTTTGTGCAAGTCTTCAGTAGAACAGGAGTCAAAAAAGGTTTGCTGGAGTTGAGTAAGTTTCACAAAATGTGGAAAAATCACTGTTCTGAACAGCTTCCTCTCAAATAGTTGACGCTGGCATTCAGATAAACTTCTCTGTTCCTTCTGAAATGATATGTCTTACTCCTTGCTAGTTAGGGCTCACTCCTGGGATTTTTTTTTTCTTTAGGTTTTTATTTAGAGGATCCATGAATGTGACAAGGTGGGCTAAGCTTCTTAAATGGGCAATCCAGCTGAGAAACACAAAGAAAGGAGGATGCTGCCTTGCTGCCCATAGAAGCTTTTTTTTTTGCTTCATTGTTAATGGAAGCCACTTTTGTTGACTGTCTACCAGGAAGGACCTTAATCCTTCCTCATTCGACTTCTAAAATTAGTCTTGTTTCACCCTGCTAAAAAAATAGGGGGTTGTGCCACCTTTTCTGTCTTTGGCAGGATGGACAGAAAATTGAATTCTTACTTAATTCTCAGTAGAATTCCTGGGTTCTGGAAAGATGTTCCTAGCTGTGCAATGTCGACTAGCAAATTATTTGATTCAGTGACATGGCTCTAATTTTGGTACTGGACTATATTAGTGTTGCTCTCTTGAAAAAATAGTTGTCTGGTTTGAGCCTCAGTCTTCTCATCTTATAACAGAGTGCATCAGACCTACCTGAAGACTATTNAGATTAAATGGAAGAGTGTGTGCCAGTTGATTNATAATTGAGTATACAGAATATTCTATAGCATCTAAGACAAAGTTGCNTCTCCTATTGGCCAACTATAGGAAAATGGCTTTACTTCAACTTCTGCTTTTAATACTTCACTTCTGATACCATGTGTGTAAGTTTTCCATGCCAAACCATTTTCCAGTTCTTTGTAGACATCAATTGGCTGCCCTATAATTTAACCCAATTATGAGGTTATCTACTTTGAGATATCATGAGATCCCACAGGTAAAGGGCTCAAACTCATAATAATGGCCCCATTCAGGTGTTACTTACAAATTCAGGTTACTTCATGTGATTCTGAGCAACTAGTTGTGAATTAGAAAGGTTCCCACTATTCTCTACTTGCATTGCATATTGTACCAGGTTTTTTTTTAATAAAAAGATACAAGTAAGGAATGTGCAAATGGAAAAATACATAGTGCAAGGCATGAAGAAAGGGGTTGAGAACTTCTATACCTTCTCCAAGTATGCCACTCTCCTACCATCTCTGTGTTTCCATGGGAATAAGTTCTCGGAGCTCCATATTGTTGGCTTATTATATAGGTAGTGTGATATAAGAATGCTTGATCAAATCACTTAGCCCCGGGAGGCAGAAGGACAGTGCTAAAAATTCCCATCCCCTGTCTTATGACAACCTAGGAGCTTTCCAGGAAATACAAACACAGATGTGGTTGGAAAAGATTGGTGTTCTTGACACAAAAACACAACTCTTACTTCAAAGGGAACAAGAAATAGTTTGTTCTGGAGCTAAATATGAGTAGCACTGGCCTGGTAACACAGATTCAGGCTGCCTTCAGTTCCATATTCTAATGCTGTAATAGTTCCATGACATTTTATGGAATGAAATCATAGACGCTTTTTCAAATCCATTGGTAGAAACATCGGGTATGTGTGTCACAGAAAGGTGGGTAAATCTCAGCTATAGGCCTCATATATATTACATATATATGACTCATAGGTGACCGAATTCTTAGCTGCTTAGTTGGCAGGGCCTAGGAGTCTGCATGTACATTTCAAAGGATTCACCTCATGGTTAAGAAGATGTTAGGTCACATACAGAGAAGGGCAACAGATGGCTTTGTAGGAGGCTACAGATGACCTAGACAATTTGGTTGTGATCTCACAATATTCCATCCTCTTCACATTACTGAAGTTCTAACCAACCTTGCAGAAGGCTCAGTGTAGGGTGTGGCTCTTTCCAGAAACAGCTATTCACTGTATAAACAGTAAGATATTTCTTTCACTGTGGGTCTGCAGTTGTTTTTATAACACAATACCAAGTATTATAACTAAGGATACTCCCACAACTCTCATCATTTCAGAAATTACAAGGGTTGAAGAGCTGTTAAGAGCTGTGTCAAAACGAGGATAAAAACCAAATACCTATTTCTTGTTGTNAATCATAATTATAGTTCTTAAAGTTCATCATTAAGGCTTATTGATAACTTCTCAATGATTAAAATCTGAGGGTAATAGCAGGATCTTGACTTAAGCAGTCATAGCTTGCTTTCTCCTCCTCCTCCTCTTCCTCCTCCTCCTTCTTCTCCTTTTTTATAAAGCTCTAGCTGATGGGATGAGTCCACTCAGAATACCTACCAGTGGCAGAAGTAGCAACTTCATCCTGAGTAGACTGGATCCCAAGTGTATCAGAATCAGGACTTTTAATCTCCCCTGGATCATGAACTCTTTAAAAATATTGAGGGCTATTATCCTTCTCCCATGGAAACATCAACAACAAAAATGTCCATATTTATATAATTGAGCTTTTATCTTATGGAGGCTGGTAAGCCTCAAGATTTAAAACTACTTGTTTCTNGCTGTTCTAACAACNTTNTGGGTTCNCACNGGACACAAAGACACAAATGACACAACNAAACTGAGGTGACCTCACNGAAGATCCAGAAGACTACTGAAAGGAAAAAATAAAAGAAATAGCTCATCTCTTTCTGAATTCATTTTCCCTTCCCACGAAAGCCTAGAGCCAACACTGGCACTTGAAGCATATCTTAAACTGGAGGTTATTTTCATCAAAACATATCTGATTATTTTACAAAATGATGATAAAACACAGTGATCT
>LZPO01098569.1:0-15414 GCA_001675575.1 Neotoma lepida | reverse complement strand
TAATACTAACATCTTCAAAGAAAGCACAGATATTTAGTTAGTAGATACGAATTACATGGCATCATGGTACATGCCAATATAATTTATTTATCTGGGGAAATAGTTGAGTGTCATTTGTGATAACCAATGACTGAACTGATTATAGTACTATTTATTTCTTAAAAAGAATTCTTAATGAGTAGGATGAGCTCACCATTGAGGTTTCAGATCTAGAAAGGAACGTACATCAATGGAAGCATTTTGGAAATGTCTAATTTACCCTTTCTTCACCTTTTACCTCAAAGCTGAAGTCATTCCATGGGGCTCTATGTTGTTAATGACTGAAGACAAGCAGCAAGGTGATGATTTTGTCAGCTAGGGCTCTGTCTTCCCTTCAACTACACAATTACCAGTATTACCTACCCCACAATGCCAGGGCATTTTACATTGATTTCAGCAAAATAAACTAGAGTGAGTTCACATTTATTTGCACTGATCGCCTTGGAATTCAGCCCATGACTAGATGTATCTCAGGTTCAGCATCACAAAGTTCTTTACTCAAATGAATGCAGTATAATTACTTTGTCTAAATTTCAGCTGCAAATATTGAACATATTCAAATAGAGAGGGGTTCCTTGGTCACAGAAAATCCATCAATAATGTAGACAGGCTGCATTGTAAAAACAGCTCTGCTACCAGGAGGGCTTCTTTAAAAAACACCACAAATCCTGGCATCCCACAGTGAGCTGGGCCTGGCCTCCCGGAGGCCAGTGCCAGCTGCACAGCTTAATGCTCAGCTCCTTCAGCCACCCCATGGAGACTATTGGCAGCCACCTCAGAGGGGTAAAAATAAACTTGAAAGTATTTTTAACATAACACAACAAGGCTCTGCGGAAGAAGAAGCCTGCGGGTTAAAAACAGCAGCACTTTTACCTTTCTGTGAGTTCCGTTCAAGAATACTTTTTCAATATGATCATAGTAGGCATCACACCAATATAATGTGTTGGTGTGAAAGTCCAGCGTTAAGCCGTTTGGCCACAGCATCTTTGAAGTCACAAAAATCTGTCGATTGAAGCCATCCATCCAAGCCTTCTCAATCCTTCCCACGCTGTCATCTATTTTATCTTCCTCCCAGTCTGTCCAATACATCCAACTAGGACATGAGAAACAAGAGTGTATTTTGTTATCTCCAGTAGCCACCCTGTAGAGAGCACTCCTCAGGTTTGGTACTTCCATATATCAATGGCTTTCTGACATGTTCTATCTAAACACTTATCTTTCTGAACCAGAGTACATCTGTNAAGCCAAAAAGCCAAGCCACTATACAGACTATTTAGCATCACCACAGAAAACTTTCTACTACCAACTACTATCCCCTAAGAGATCACAGAAAACCTTCCAGAAGCCACTCAGGCTTGTCTAATACATTATTTAAAAGAGTGCTAAGTACCAACAAATATCTGTTTTCTTTTCACCCTGATTATTTATGCAGTATTACCTTTAAATGTTGTTCCACAAAATGCATAATTGGCTCAGTGATTAGAAGGTAGGCAGCTGACATGAGAACCCACAGCACAGCTAATGATCTACTCCAGACTATATTTAATTCATATGAATTAGAGTTTTTTAGATAGGCAACTGGATTGCCTTTGTTCTAAAGGTCACAGTCATACTGGCTTTATTTGGCCAGATCCAATTTGTCTTCCTGATGCAAATTATCTGTGCTTTATTGCTGCTTATTATTACCCCAAATCCACAAAAGACAATTTAGCTGCACGTAAGTTTAATAACAGCAGGTTGACTGACCTCGAGATTTTGAGCTTTTAATTTCTATCTCAAACAAAACATCCTTTAAAAATGAATCTTTTGTGTAAGCTGTAACAGTGGGAGAGTGAGCCTAGAGCTAACGTTCCAATTCCCTCATGAATAAGGTTAAACCACACAATATGTGTTGCTCTAGGGTCATGTGAAAGTTCTCGTTTTATTAATTAAAGTAGAGTTCCATTTTGGCATCCCAGACACAGCTTTCTAAAGACCCAATACTTATCTAAGCTGGGGGCCTTAGGAATGCCCCCCTGATAGCTTTCTCTCCCTTGTGTGGACCCTGAGGAATTTTCGACATAATTTGGGTAAATTTTATATCCTGACTAAGAATCCTGCAAGTGTTCAAATTGACTGGTAAGTGAAAGTTGGGAATTTATCCTCCATTATTTCATATCAATTAAGCTTTTTAAAAATTATCTTAACAGTTGACAACTATTTTGATTGCCTGTTGAGATTGGATGTAGTATTAATCTGAAAGTAAGAATGGATGTCAGTATGCCTTGTTCTATTCTGAATTCCCTACAAGAGCTTTTATCATTGTGACAGCTTAGGAACTGATGAAAGAGAAATTGTATTTTCTCTAATTCCATGATCAGGCACAAATGTTTCCTTTCATTTATATAAATCAGCATGCATAAAATGCATGATATTTCATCTTTAATGGCATTCTCTAAAATCATCATATTGACTTCATTAAAGCAGTTTAATTCTTATTACCAAATTACACAATTTTGAAACTGGAATAATCTTTCCCATCAGCATTTCCTGTTGATCACGATACACACATTTTACTCTGTAGTTCTCTGTCCTGATTCACGGATATAAATGTGTTCATATGAATGCATGTGCACACATGTGCACATACAACACAGGCTTGTGATGACTTGACATTCTAATAAAGATGTTTACTGTTTTGCTGTTCAGTAAGGATTGAATGAAACCTCAAGTCAGTGCGGTCCTGAGTAAAGGTGCATTGTTGATAAGGGCACAGACTTGAAAAGGATTAAGGCCTTAGACCCATGGGAAATTGGCAAAGATTTTCCCCATATGGCTCAAAACTGGCAGAGCCTTCTCCGGTCAATTATGAGCATTTACAGACAATTGATCAGTGTGTATAAAAACTAGTCAATCGCAGCTTCCTNGTCTCCATGTTTACAGCCAGAGACTTGTACCCACAAAGACCTCCTCCAGGGACTAGAGAAGCCCTCCCCCTGTGCTGTACATAATACAAACATTGAGGCTNGTAGTCATGGTAGATGTGGCTGCATCAGAGCCCACAGCCTGCCTTGCCTGATCCCAGATTTTCTGTGTCTGCCATTCTTCATTCTCTAACCACCCAGTAAGTTTTCCCTATCTAAGCCACACAGGTCAGGGCACTGTTCAAATGAAGAATTGTTGTGAACTGATCCAGTACCTAAGTTTATTTAAACAGAAAAAAATATTTCTTTTTCATTTCTACTTTCAAGGCCTACACACACACACATACACACACACACACACACACACACACACACACACACACACACACACACTCTTAAATCTAGATTCCACATGTCAGAGATATTGTAGCATTTATCTTTCTGAATTTGGCTTATTTTGCTTAACATGATGATCCATCCATTTTTCTGGAAACATTTGTTTTTAACAGGTGATATTGATCTGGTAGAGGCCCTGTATGTGTGAGATTATTGTAAGTGTTATAGGACTGAGGCGAAAGCCTTACCCAATGGAAGTGTTACAGGTCTGAGGAGAAAGGCTTCCGCAATAGAGGTGTTGCAGGTCTGAGGGGAAAGTGCCCTGGCAGTCTGAGCCTGGGAATACCACAAAGTCACACTGGACAACAAACCTCACACAAGAGATTTATTGGAAGAGACACAAGAGGGCGGCTGCCTCCGCTCAAGGGAGAAGCACCAGAAACTGAGCAGGGGGCAGGCTTTAGATAGGGTTTCTTGGGGGTGAGAGTTTTCTAAAATGGAGATATTTGAGTAGGGATTGGTGGAATTTCAAACCAAGCTCAGGGATTGGTGGGATTTTAAGCACAGGGATTGGTGGATTTTTTTAGGTTTTCAAACCTAGAANTGGGCTCGGATCTTTTGCTCTACATCCCTCACCCCTTTTTGTTTATTATTNAAAACAACCAGGAGTCTGGAAAGGGGGCAACATTATTAGTAGACTACTGGTTGCTAATTGGGAGCATTGAAGTCCTTGGGAGAGACTTGACTTTCACCATCAGGGCATAGCTGGGAGCCACAGGATTCTGATTCCGTAGCCAGGGGCTGATAATCCAGTAAAAGCAACTGATTAAAAGTCTAGTTAGAAATTTTTGAATATGTTATTGAAGAAATCTAGACAAGACGTTNATAAGGCAGAGTGTGACTAGTGAGAAGGATTAAGAGAAGGAGCAGAAGGGGGGTTAAGAAAGGCAGTATCTATCAGTTCTCCGTCTTTTAGTTAAGATCAAATGAAGTAAGATAATATCCAATTCCATATTAGACTGTCAATGGATCAACAGCTAGAAACATTGTGCTGTTTCTTACATTCTTGGAGACCTGTCTGAAATTGTCAGGTCTTATCTTTACTATATCTAACTGGTTGACATAAAAGCAGCATTCTTCCCTGAGGAAGAGTCAGAGTCTACCCATCTTCTCTGTCAGTAAATCTAACCCTCACTGAATTTGTTAACACTACAAAGCTGGTAAGTCTATTTGACCCTGGAAGGTTAGAGTAGTCTGAGCCATTCTTTTGGGGTCTTGGATAAACTGAAAGGAAAACTGGTAATAGACAGTGAGGGAAGTAGTCAGTCTTGCTGTTACAATGACACTAGTAGTTATTCCTAGGGCCACAAGAAGGGATAAGATCTAAATTACTTGTTTGTTATGCATTGCAGCTACAAGCCCTGTGAGGAGAATTGGCAAGGGTCCCTCCTGGAGTACCACTCCTAATTTTAGGAAAAGGAGTAAGTCCCAGACCACTCAGTTGGTGGGCAGTGGTAAACTTTAGTGCCACAGAGGATCAAGGCATTGTAAACATTTGGATATAAGGGCTGAGTGGTAATGCTCAGGGTCAAGGTGTTATTACAGTCTGATGAAGTCAGCGTACCTATAAAATTCCTGCTTTGGGCTAGAAGGGCTTGTGCTTCAAATACTATAGTCTTCTAAACAATATCATATCCTGCATTTCAGACTTTTTTGCATAGGAAGGAACTACCATCTGTATACCAAATATAGGTGGTTTGTGGTAGTGTTCCCTCATGTGTATTGTGGAATTAGGTAGTAGCTCTTCTACATTCTCCATTCAAAAGTGAGATGTGGGATTGGTCAGGGGAGGGACTAATGAAATGTTAAGAGATAGACATGGCTAGAAAATAAGTGTAGTGTCCTCTATCAATGCTACCTGAAGAGAGAGAGCTCAGGAAGGGGGAAGTGTTTGGAGACCCTTGTATGTTAGAAGGTAGGACAGGTGGTAATAACAGAAGACAGTAATAAGTGATCTGAAGACAACTTCTTTGTTTTCCATATAAGAAACATGACTGTGGCCAGCACACACAGGCAAGGTGCCCATCCTTGCATAGTATGGTCTAATTTTTTATTAATATTCAACAGGCACAAAGGAAGATCCCAGTTGATGACCAAGGACCATGAGGGCATATACCTCCTTCTCTGTGACATATAGTGAGAAGTTAAATACAGAAGATGTAGGGCCAGAGCCTGAAGATGTGCCTGTTGAAGCTTGTGGAAGGGGTTGGCAATGGGTGTGAGGAAGGACTCAGGTGAGGGGCCAAGGGCCATGTCATATAAGGGATAGGTGAGAGGAAAGAAAGAAAGAATCTAAGAGCTTAAAAAGCTTGCCATCCCTAGGAAAGATAGAATTTTGTCTTTGGTGNTAGGTATTGAAAAAGACTAGATGAGATGTTTCCTATTTAGGGTAATGACTTTCTTAGTTGGATTGATAGTTATTTCCAAATAAGTTACCTGAGGAGTGAACAGTTGTACTTTGGAAGGTGAGACCTTATATCTCCAGCCAGATAGAAAGTTTAATAAGGTAGAGGTGTTGGCCTGGCTAATTTGCAAGGATGAAGTACAAAGGAGAAGACCATCTATGCAATGTATACACTTGTGTTTCAGAAGAGGCAAGAGAGTAAGTTAGAGACCAGGGCCTTCCAAATAGATGTGGGCTCTCTCGGAACCCACAAGGTAGGACAGTAAAATTTGGCTGGAAAGGTGAGTATCCAGGTCTGTCCAAGCAAAAATGTTTTGTTGCTGGAGATCAATTGAGAGGAATGGAAAGAAAGCATACTTTAGNTCTAAGACAGAAAAATGAAAGGTTCCTGAGGGGAGGGTGTTGTAGAATATTATTTTAAGATGTGTTACATTTGTTTATGCTGTGTAACATTTGTTTAATGATGCAAACTGTGACCATGTGTTTCAAAAAAGTGGCCCTGGATAGTTTGCACCATTTTTATTTATACAATTTCAATGATTTGCATGAACATTTTTACAATCAAATTTATTTCCTTAAGTTTCTAGAAATGGTTACAATAATTGTTCCTTTGCTTCTTTCCCCCACTTTCCTACAGGTAACCACTACCCATTTGATCCGTAGCTCTAATGTTAGAAACATAAGCAGTGTTGCAAGCCACAAAGGAAGTTTCCTAACTAGGCACACCTACAGGTGGAACAGTGTGCCCAGCTGGCAGCATTTGCTGTTATAGTGTCATGCAGGGTGAGAGATAGTTTTGTCTCTAGTGGTTAATATTACATCTGGTAGGGTCTGAGTTCTCAAAATAAACTCACCAGCCAAAGCTGGATCAATTGTCTACATTCTCTATTACTCTATCTCTTCCAGGTTTTTCCATTCATCCTATAGGCTACATAACTTGGAAACTTACTCTTAATGGTTGGCACTGTTTCTCCCTTTTTCTCATGTCCTTCTCCCTTAAATTCTTGGGGGTATTGGCACAGTTAATAGAAACTAAGGCACTGTAGATTTCTATGATTCTGCTTCATTCTCTGTTCCTAGACTGTTCCCATTAACTCCTGATATCATCTATTTATTTGAATTTCTCCAAGACTCNTGTGGTTAAAATCATTTTCTCCAGATCAGTTTTAAAAATTTGTACTTAATATTAAACTTCATGAACTACTGTGACTCTTTCAGACTAGTTACAAGGTGCTTTGGGAAGGCAACATCCTGTTCCTAAGAAGCCTGAATTCATGGTCACACTTGAAACATCAAAGGTTTTAGGGGCTGAATCAGGTCCACTGTATAATTTAACAATATTCCCTCTGGCTCACCCACATGAGAGTCATCAGGGAGAATTTTTCCTTTTGTAATAGCTTTTTATCCATGACTAAGAAAGTGAAACTAAAGGTAGCCAGAAATATGGCTAGCATAGTGAAAGCAGTGAGAGCAGGCAGCACATATGCTCCGGTGGTCATGCCCAGAATTATGCAATGAACTGTCCACAGGCTTTGCCAAATGGGTCAGGGTCTCTTCAGGGCTTTTCCACAGGGAGAGTTTGTTCATCCTATTCTCAGGACTTTTGCCCTGAAGAAGTCACGTGACTCCTGCCAGAAAAGATATACAGATAAAGAAAGGCAAAAGCCCAGAGACAAAAGGGAGATGAAATAATTTACAGTTGAGAAAAGCTTGCAAGAAACACCCCAAACTAAGGCTGAGCATTTATAAGAAAGAATAAACCTCTTTGTGTGATTTATTTGGGGGCTGGGTGGTGGTTCCCCCAGTAAAGCAAGGAGTAAAAACAACCAACAACATTTTGTCATACCAACGTGGGCCCTGTATTTCCATGTAGGGCCTGAGAAAGCTGGAAAAAAAAAGATACAGGACAAAACTTCTTTAAGAGGTGCTGCTGTTCAGCCTGCAGGGCAGTGCTAAATAGAAAAGTCAAGCTAAGTAAAAAATGCTTGTGGCATCACAAGTACAGGTTTCCTACTGCTAGGAATGGAACATTGAATGCAGTTTCTGGTCATGTACCTCCAACTAAGCTGCTAGCTTTAGGCTTGGTTCTCAAGAACTGAGAAACAGGCAGAGCCAGTCAATAGAGCCGGGCCACAGAGGACCCAGCTGTAGCTTAGCAGTTTAAAGTTTGCTCACATGGCCAAATAAGGGTAANAGATACATAGTAAAAGAGGGACAGATGGAAAAAAACCTCTAAACATGTTTCAGTGTTTTCCAATGTGCATAGGCTTAAGAAAAAATAAAAAGAGTATGGATAGTCATAGAAAGAAAGAAATAGTTTAAAAATGAAGTTTTTAAAGAGAAGTAAAATAATAAAAAAGAAAAAGGCCCATAACAATGGGAAATATACAGGGAGTCTGGAGCCTATATAGTATTGTGTTGATTTTGAATTTTTTGAATGTTGATAAGCAAACATGNATTGCTGACAGACATGGGATTGTGAACTGGACTGATAAATTAAACCAGCCTATATACTTCAGAAATGCCTTAACTTTAAAAAATAAGTCAAAAAAGTATGTTGCTTTGGAGAAGTGGTTTTGCTTTTGTTTCCACAAGAAACAAGAGGCTGTCGATTCCTTCCAGGTTAATATGGATCAGGTTTGATCAAAGAAGAACTCTTGAAAATTGATAGATGATATCTATCAACAAAGGTTATAGCTGGTCTTCCCAGGACTTGGCCATTATTTCAATTTTCTCAGGGACCCCTAAACATGTCTTCAATCACAGACAACAGGAAGCAGTCTAGAGAAAACAACGTCCACAGTCCCAGGAGTTGGACTGTGGGAGGCTTTGGGTTATTTGGTGGGTCATGAGTGTTTGTTACATTTAAGGGAATATAAGATAAAAAGACACTATTAATCTCAGATATTTTGCATTTACATGGATTTTGGTATATTGATACAAATTTAAAATTAATTTTGATAAGCTGTTTGTATATATGTTTCTACTCTTGTTTAAGTTATTGTACCTATGCAGTTCACTTAAAAATGCAAGATAAAGTTCTAGTTCTTAAAAGCTATTATTATAAACTATTTAGGATAATCAAGAAACAGGTTAGTAGTTAGTCATCTATAACAATNGAATTTGTAGATATTTGCAAGATCATACAGAGATATATTTTAGATAGACTATCACAGAATATGGCATTTCAAATGTTTTGTTAACTTAGAGCTTTTCATGACAATGAAACACTGTCTTCCTGACATCACCAATTTACTTCATAAAAGCATGATAGGCATCAAAGAAACTCCATAGGAGTTTGCTTTCATTGTAACAAGATAAGCCATTTGAGCAAGAAACTGCTTTGGCCTTGACTGCTTGACAGTATGCTGTATAAACTTGACATGCAGGACCCACTGGAAATTGACCAGNGAACTTTACCAAAACAAGACAGGACAATCCTTCAGGGTTCCTGCTTCATAGAAGAGTCTGCCAAACATTCTGCAGGACCCAGAGGAAAGTGACTGATGAACTTTGTCAATACAAGGCATGACAGTCCTTCAAATTTCCTGCTTCACTGAAAAATCTGCCAGATACTTTATGCCTGTAGGCCAAAGACAGATGCCCCAACTTTGCAGAAGAACTTGGGGTGATTGTCCAGGCAACAAGATGCCTGTTGTTAGGTAATATTACATCCTTCTCGATCTTTGATGAAGTTGAAGACTAAACAACTAAAGTTATAGTTTTCATTACTTGTCATAGAAAGTAAATTAGGTATAAAACTTTGTAATCACTAAGATAAGATAGATAATGGCGTATTTTCTCTGAATTTGCTAAATACAAATGGAATGAATATTGTAAACATAATTCTTTCTTTATAACTGTTTTTGTTGTATGTAGTTTACTATGTTAAAGTTAAATCTTTTATTTTTATTTAGAGAAAAAGTGGAAATGTTGTAGAATATTATTTTAAATGTGTTATATTTGTCTATGCTGTAGAACATTTGTTTAATGATGCAAGGATATGTTGCGTTCTTTTATGTTGCATTTGTTTAACTCTATGAAGCTGTATTACTTTTCCTTTCTAAAACATCTGATTGGTCTAATGGAGAGCTGAATGACCAATAGCAAGGCAGAAGAAAGCATAGACCAGGCTAGCAGGCAAAGAGAATAAATAGAANGAAAGACAGAGAGAGAAAGGTTTAAGGCATGAGAAAAAGAGGAGAGGAGGACTCCAGGGGCTAGCCACCCAGCCACCCAGCCAGACATAGAATAGGAACAAAAAAAGATATACAGAAATAGAGAAGGCAAAAGCCCAGAAGTAAAAGGTAGATGGGATAATTTAAAGTTAAGAAAAGCTGGCAAGAAACAAGCCAAGCTATTGCTGGGCATTAATAAGAAAGAATAAGCCTCCCTATATATATATATATATATATATATATATACAGGCTGTGTGGTGAGCCCCCCAAAAGAGCAAAGAGTAAAAGCAACCAACAACAAGGGGTAGAAAGGAGAATAAAGGGATTGGATATTATGGGGTGAAGAGGAACCACTGTTGATTTGATAAATGATCATGAACCAAGGTTCCATTGGATTTTTTAACTGCAAGTATGGAAGTGTTAAAGGGGGAAGACATAAGACATAGAAGATTTTTTCTTAAAAGATGAGAGATGAGAAGCATAAGTCTCCTGAGGCTTTGGAGAGAGAATGGTTATTGAGACATGTTGATATATTTGGTAGAGTTTTATAATTGAATGAAGAGAATGGGATTATGTTTTTCTGTAGAGGGGTTTTGTTTGTCCTACTATGAGGAATCTGCCTTACAGGCCAGTAAGGGAAAAAGTNTGTCATATTTTATAGTTTGGAAAAGAAGGAGAAGGGGAATGGCTGGTGAATCTAGGGTCAAGCGGATGAGGGGAGCAAAGAAAATATAGGCTCCCACTTTGGCTAGCAGGTCCCTTCCAAGCAAGGGNATAGGACAGGTTGGTACCACTAGGAAGGAGTGAGGGGAATACCTCTAAAGATACAGCTAAGACCTTGGTTTTAATGAGACTGGTAAGGCTGTCCCCCTACTCTGATAATAGAGGAATGAGAAGGAGAAGTGGGTCTCCAAATCTCCATCAGGACTGAAAAAGTGGCCCTAATGTCTAGAAGGAAGGTATATTGCCCTGATACTGTGATGCCTACCCAAGGCTCCCTGTTGGAGATAGTGATGTTCAGGNCAAGGGAACCTGGGCCCCTTCAGTAGACCTTGGCCAGACCTAGGAGGTTGGCTGGAGGGTGATCTGGGCCTGATGTTTCAATGCTGCAAGAGACATGAGTGCAGTCAATACCCCAATGTCCCTCTTGATGGGATCTTGGACATGGTCAAGGTGCATGGTATCTGGCAGGTTCAGGGCCAGTGACTCTCCTGTCTACATTTGAATCAGAGACCTGGAGCTTCTCAGGCTTTGGGTGGGTGACATTTGTTTAGTGGATTTCATCTACATGCATNTTAGCTGGGTCCCAGACTCACTTGAGCTCCTTAGGGAAAAGATTGTTGGTAAGAATCATCTAAACATCATGGCAATAAGGCTGTTAGATTGGGTAATATATTGGAGTTAATAAAGGCTTAGTTAGTAGTGTAAGATTCTAATCTCTTTTCTATTTAAGAGTTGCTTAATGAGAATGGGATGTGTACTGTGACCAAGCTGAACACCCCTGCAACCTCCTGCCAATGGAGAACCATGGTCTGTTTAGGCTAGGTAGGAGGAGGTTGAGGGGTTCCCATGGTGGAAAGGGAACTAGAAGCAGGAGGACTAGGGGATGCCAGTGCTCTGAATTGTGCACAAGATTTAGGCAGCCTGTTGCTGAGGAAGAAGAAAGGGAAACTGGAGAGGCTGGAGAAGGAGAGGGCNCTGTGGGTTGATATGTAGTGGGGAGGTTCCTTAGCTGGATCCAAAGTAGTGGAGGAATCATATTGTTCAGGCTTCATTGCTAGAAGGAGCTGAGTCGGGGAACAGGAAGAACAGTGAGAAGGCTTAGAGCAGAAGTAAGATAAAGCTTGGATGTAGGGAATCTCTTTCCATTTCCCTGATTGCTTGCAATAGTTGTAAAGATCCTGAACAAATTTGGGATTGAGGATGCCATTAGGAAGCCCTTTACTTCTATTATCTAAGGATTATTGAGGCAGAATTTGATTGCAAAGGTGAGCAAGTTTAGGGTCCTTCAGGTTGGGTGCCAGATAAAGAGGCTGGAAATTTTCTAAAAGGTATTCCAAGGGGGAGTAAAAGCGTATGGAAGACACTGTTCCCATGGATGAGAAGAGGAGGGTGAGATAAAAAAAAGGTCAGTGCAGCCTGTAGTTAAAGACATCCCCAGGACTCAAAGACCTAATGAGGACCACATTGTTCAGTGGGTTGTCACCACACTCAACGGGGTATGGACTTGACATCTGTACCAGGGNTTTGAATGAGTCCCCAAGAATTGCCTATAGGGAACAAAAAACTNAGCTCAGGAATGAGGTCTCATCCACAGGAAAAGGTTGGGGAACAGAATAGCAAAAGGGCCTAGAGGAACTCTGGGATTATGGGCAGCTCCAAAGGGAAGATAGGAGGAAAGGGCAGAAAGGGATGCCAACAGCCTAGTTTGGCTTAAGCAAGTTGCTGTATTACAGCTCTAAGCATGGGGGGATGAGGTCAGGTTAAGAGNACCAGCCATATCCCTGAAGACTTTGGCTGGGGGTATCTCAGCCTCCAGGAGTACCAGAAGGGTGCTGGACCCTCAACAGCTACTTCTTTGGANTCAGGGAAGCATTTATACAAACTATGGGGGAATTTACAAAGTTGCTGCTGGGAAGTGCAATGCCAAGAAATTGAGCAATCAGAGATCCTGAAGATGAGTCTATTGTAGTTGAATTGGAGATAAGGGATACGGGCCTAGTGTGGCTCAGACACTGAGAGGGAGCATAGGCACCAGGAAAGCCTAACATAGTTAGGGAATCAATGTAAGTGTTACAGCTCTGAGAGGAAAAACTTCCCCAATGAAGGTGTCACAGATTTGAAGGGAAAGGTATTCTGGCAATCAGAAGACAAGGAATACCATAAAGTCATACTGAACAGCATATCTCACATAAGATATTTACTGGGAGAGACACAAGAGAGCGGCTGCCTCTGCCTGGGCAAGAAACAGCAAAGAAGCATGCTTTTTATATGGTTTCTAGGGGGTAGAGTTTTCCAAGGTGGAGATTTCTAGGGTGGGGATTGGTGAAATTTCAAGCCAAGACCAGGGATTTGTGAGATTTTTGAGCTCAGGGATTGGTGAATTTTTCAGCCTCAGGAATTGAATTGATGGGTTTTCAANTTCAGGGATTGGTGGGTTTTTGACCTCAGGGATTAATGAGTATTGGTAGGTTTTCAAAACCAGAAGTGGGCACAGACCTTTTACCATACAATTATCTACATGTTTTACTATCTTCTTAAACAACTAAAATGTCTTTTAATCAAGAAAAATGATAATTCTAAAATATACAAAAGCAGCAATATAGCCTATAAAATAAGTAGGGAGCAAGATAAAATAATTTAGAATTCTGACTGCTCCCCAGTGCCTTCAGTTAATGCAGACAAAAAGATTCTACCTTTNCTTTAAATGCCTGTTAAAATGTAATGTCTTTATACAGTCTCTTCCCAATCTGTCTGCAGACAAGAATGAAGATAAAGTCTTACTTTGATTTCTTCATGATTTTTTTAGAATATGTGTTATACATATTTTTTGTATAATATTAAATACTGAATGTCTGTTTATTCCAATTAAAACTATAATTATTAGGAGATGACATCCCTTATTTATAACTTTACTGGAAGCACCAAGTTTTGATGAAGGAGAATGTTTTGTCCAGTACCAACCAGCTCCCGTGGCCCCTCAGACCCAAGTAAACACACAGAGGCTTATGTTATTTTCAAACTATGGTCTAATGGCTCAGGCTTCTCATTAGCTAGCTCTTACATCTTAAATTAACCCATTTCTATAAATCTATATTTTGCTACGTGGCTTGTGACCTTTCAGTACCTTTACATCTTGCTTCTTTTGGCGGTACCTAGNAGCATCTGCTCAGCTCTGCTTTCTTCTTCCTCTCTCTCTAGTTAGAATGTCCCACCTAACCTTATTCTGCCTCACCATTGGCCAAACAGCTTTATTTATCAATCAATCAGAGCAACACANATTCACAGCATACAGAACGACATCCCCATCANTTTGATTTGTTGAGAATAATTATGCTCACAAATGGAATACCTGAATCAGTGAATACCTGAAATATGTAAATCCTTAAAAGCACCATTGCCATAGAAGTAATGGTAATCATTTTCCCATTGAAGACTTAATTTGGCTTATTGACACAGAATCTACCTAATAGCTAAAATGTGCGGTCTCACANTATAGCTTCAGAGACCAGTGCATGATTCTGACTGTGGAAATTATGTACTCAACTGTGGACATATATCACAGAAAGGGTGTTCTGAGAGGCTGTTCTGAGAAGTAGAAACTAGAGAGCTATTGTTTGTATACATGGTACCATGTGACATTCTGGAAAGGAGAAGGTTCACTTGTAGCTGTCAGCNTCAGGGACATTGCCACTAGCTCTGTTCATTCCTCAGCTCTATCCTGTTGTCAACTTGTCACCTCTGGGTGTAATCTTTCAGTCTCTCCTGCTGCCATGACCACTTCTCTGTCATTATTACTAATGCTAAGATCTAAAGGAGCTTCCAATATGCAAATGTGGCTTTTATATTGAAACTCTTAAAATTAATCTGTTAACTAAATGAGGTCAAACTCATTGCCACGCTGATAACATCTTCCTCTTCCTGCCTTTCCTTTTTATCATTCTTTCCTTTGCCCCTGCTCTGACTTTTACTCTTCTTTGTTTTTGTTATTTGAAAAACTTATTAACATACACATTAGGTTTCATTGTTGCGTTTTCAAGCACAATTTGTTATTGTTAATTCTTCCTGAGTACTTTTCCAACAGTTTTTCTCCCCTTCTATGGTTTGATACTTCCCCACACCGCTTCCTTTCTGTTTTCATGTCACATTGCCTACCTGTCATTGACACCTATTTTCTTCCTGTTGTGGGCTTCCCTCTAGTTTTCTAGCCTATACTCTCACTTACCTCCACTTATATCCATACATACATATAAACATGATCCATAAGAACATAGGAATCAACAGGAAAACATTGTTTTTCTGAGTCTGAGTCATCTTAGTGCATTTTCCTCGAATTTTATAATTTCANTTTTTACAGCTAAATATGTACATATTCCNTACTCATTATCCATTCATCTGTTGAGGGCAATTATGCTGGTTCCATTTTCTTGCTGTTGTGAATAGAGCAGCATTGTCAGAGATGGCCCAGTATTTGTTATTTGCNACTATGTGAGTGTGTACCATTTACAAAAAGTCACAAGTTTCTGAAGGGCATGCTTCTATTGATATGTGTAAGCTACTTGGTTTTTAACTAAAGAAAGAAGTAATAGTTTATTGATCCTAGAATTGTCTGATCCTTTTGATGAAGAATATCTCTGCAATAAATGATGAGTTACACTGTGCACTTCTAAAAGCTGGTGGTATGGGAGAGCAAAAGAAAACATAAATTCCTCAGTCTGAAAATATTTTACTTAAAGTTCCAAACATTGGAATGAAATTTCCTGGGCTAATGCTT
>LZPO01098568.1:0-21264 GCA_001675575.1 Neotoma lepida | reverse complement strand
CTTCTATCTCCTCTCATTACCCTCACAGAAGTTGATTATACACATTATGCAAACTAGCTTTTGTCACTTGCTGACATCCTATGAGTGGCAGGATATCACTGGCCCAACACCATTCCACCAGGATTCAAAATGGTTCTGGAAAAGTAAAAGCAAGCTATGTGTTTTGGGAGGTTTCTGTGGCACAGATAGCTATTTATTTCTTGCCAAGACTAATGCCATGTGTGAAACCAGGATATCTCTGCCTGTAGCCCTGGCTGTCCTTGAACTCGCTCTTAGACTAGGCTAGCCTTGAACAAAGATCTGCCTGCTTCTGCCTCAGGAGTGCTGGTATTAAAGGCTTTCGTGCCTGCCTGCTACAGCCACCACTACCATCGCGTGGTTACTATTCTTATTCTAATTATTTATTGAACAACTATTCCCTTTGCATTAAAACATTTCCTCCAGAAGGGACAATGGAAACACATAAGACTCAGGAAAGTAATGAAACTAAAAAGATGTACAAAACTGAGAAAGTTTCAGTATGAAAATGCCCTTTCCTGAGATTAAAAAAGAAGTAAGGAACTGCATGCAGGTTACACTGATATGCTTTGGCCAAGTGTCTTTCAAATTAAGCAGGGAGATCCATCAACACGGTTTTTTTGTTTGTTTGCTTGTTTTGTTTTTTAGTTTCTTCCTTTCTGATGTGGTCATTTCAGGGATGAGGTTGTAGTTGAGTTACCTATGCTTCTGAAAGTTTATTAGTAACACTAATGAACTCTTTGGCTCACCTCACCAAGATAAATTACAAAGTGATTATTTCTGTTGTGCTTGTGAGTTTGGGGCCTGACCTGGAGTGTGGTTGATATACTCAATAACATTCTATTGGAGAGTACAGTAGAAGAACAAAACTATACCGAGAGACACAGGCATGAGAGAGGCAATGCTTGTTAACCAGTTTGTTGAACTAAATAGGAACTGGTTCATGGAAATTTGGGAAGAAGTTGATCTAGCAGAAACCTTGTGATTTATGTGAAGCTTAAAACTTTGCTGAGCTCTATGGTGAGATGTTATCTTTATAATAGAATTTGATGATGTAGGCTGGCATGTGAATAATCTCAGACAGTTCTAAAGCAATCAAGTGGCAATGAGAGAAAAACAAAGAAGGCAAATTAGTCTATTTGTGTAACTTGAAGGCAAATGAGGAAAGACTTGTGTGAGTCAGTGTTTCCAGGGAAAAGCTTGACAAAAATCCAAATGCTGAAATAGTGAGCTCATAGCATGCTTTCAAACCTGTGGGACAGGTCATGGGGGATTTAAATGATAAACACAGGTAAAATAGGTTATACATGTATTATGGGTTGCTGTGTGATATTTTGTTTGTGTTCTGATGAATTAAGCTTGCCTGGAAATTAGAGGGCAGAGCTATCCACTACTTAACAATAGAGGACAGGCAGTGGTGGCACATACCTTTAATCCTAGCACTTGGGAGGAGGAAGCAGAAAGATCAGGAATTCAAGGCCACCCTGGGCTACAGAGGATTAAACCAGTCTAAAAGAGAAACAGAGCTGGGTGGTAGTGGTGTACGCCTTTAATCTCAGTACTAGGGAGTTGGAGACAGGAATATAAGGTGTGTGGAGACAGGGTCGAAGCCCTGTACCATTTGGTCTGAGGATTTTTAGAGGTAAAAAGTTTCTAGTGGCTGCTCTGATCTTTCAGCTTTCACCCTTGATATCTGTCTTCAAGTGTTTATTGTTAAGAATATTTAGGATCACACTTTATTGGGTGATCAATTATTTCCTGATATTATGTCCTGTATATTAATCCATTGTTGGAAATTATACTGAGGCTAGCCCTTCCAGCCTCTGGATTTGGCAGATGAAAAGAGACTATACACAGTGCTCTGATATAGACCTGGTTCGAAGTATTGAGCAATCTATAATGGGGGTGCAGCTGGCAATAAAATAGTCTTAGTTCCCCCTTATCCCAGAGTAATACAAATACCAATAGTGCAAACTCATCACACACACACGCACACATATATATATATATATGTATGTATATAAGTGTACACATATATGTAATATCTCAACTTTGAATGTATATACATATGTATGTGTGAAATATTATAAATGGAAATGGTAATAAAATATAAGCTCAATAATTTTGGATTCTCGTGAAGTATACATCTTCAGATATGTCTCTGGGCCTTAACTTTGCAACTCTTATTTTGTGTTTTTTGTTTTATTTTTTGGATAGTTAAAGCATATGCTTTAAATTAGTAGATATCATGGACATTTTGAGTATGTGAAAGAAANTCAGGATAAACTGTTAAAAGGGAAGAATCAAAAAAGCAATGATTATTCTCTCTGAAGTGGAAGCCAGGAGCCCCATGGTAATCTATAAACAGTGTGAAGGATTTTCTCTTTTTATGTTTAATGGAAATACATGATTGAAGAGTTTTTAAAGTCTTTAAAACATTATTTTATATTCTTTTTAAAAAACAACCATGCAACAGAATCAAGAATGAGTTATAGCAGGGCAATCATGGGAATTGGATATCCAAGAAAGAACTCTGAGCTATGAGATTGTGTTGAAGACTAGAGTAGTTGCAGAGCTCAGAAGAAGTTGAGGTATTGAAGAGATTTTTTTTATGTATGTTGGTGTTTTGCCATGGGTGTCAGATCCCCTGGAACTGGAGTTACAGACAGTTATGAGCTGCCATGTGGATGCTGTGAATTGAACCCCAGTCCTCTGGAGGAACTGTCAGTGCTCTTATCCATTGAGCCATCTTTCTAGTCCCTTGAAGAGAAATTTTGAAATCACACAGAGATATGCCTGTGATGCAAGCAACAGGAGACCAGCAGAAAGGTTCACTAGTGTTCAGGGTTAGAAACTGAAGATAATGATAAAATTACCAATGCTGGTAGCATTGAGGAATATTTCTTCATCAAATATATTATGAATATTGAGGAATCCTGGGTAGATAAGAAACATACAGACGCTGTATCCACAGTATTAGAACAAAATTATCTTAATAAACAATTGGGTACTAGATGTTATTTGAGTATGAAAATAAGTCGTATTGCAAGGATTTAGGAAAACTGTCCAGTGAGAAATGTTCATGCAATCTACAGAAGAGGCAGCTTCATGACATATTCAGCAGTGTGTATTCTAGAGCAGGCACACAGACATCATGTATAAACTCCAGAGAAAAGTTACAGCATGAAACTTAAAGAAGCTTGTAATCTTAAAAAAGAAAATATTACAAAACACAAAAAAGATATTTTATTCTGTAAGTCTATTAGCCCATTGCATTAATTCGAAGATATTTAACAAGTAAATAAACATCTGTAAGTAGTAAAATATTTAAATTTAAAAATTTAGACCTAGAGAGGATATACTATGACCACAACTACTGTATTAGATATTGTACAGGTAAAATGCATAATTGAATATACAGATTATTTGTCTTTTTATGAACACATACAGAATCAATATCATCATAATGCATGGACAATCATTTAGTTCATTATAATTTGATGTTTTCATGTTAGTTCTTGATAATAATTTAAACAACTGCCAAGAAAGAAGTTTTTAAAATTCTCGATAGGTTTTAGAAATTTCTTTTGTGAGATAGGTAAAGTGGAAACATTGTTACTATTGATGTTCTATGAGAGAAGAATTTCTTTTCAATATAAAAAATTTCACATGCTGTTTTGTGTCTTCTTACACAGAAATGTGAATTGATATCCTATCTCTCTAGACCTCAGAGTTAGTTACCTCAATGGATCAAGAGTTGTAACAGGTGCAAGTCAGATGAATCACACTAGTGAACAGGAGTTCTTTATCTAATGACTTATGTAAATTTCATATGACTTTATATAAATGAAAGGTCACATGTTTTGGAGGAAGCCAAAATGAACCCTCAAATAAAGGGTAAGTCATATGTGTATTGTGATTTATGTGATATATATACCCAATATATATATGACGTGTATCGGGTATGCAGTAGGCATCTCAAAGCTAATCCCAATCAATACTGACCACTTCAGGCACAAGACAAAGCAAAACCTATTCTTCCCAAAGTCCAAGAGGGAATATGGCTTTGTCAAGACCCAGAGTTTGGATGTCTTTCACCTATAGTTAGGATAGGTTAATTTTTCTTTTACATATTAAATGCCATCTTTTCTATAGCAGATTGTGATAGCAATGTTATGTTAATTTAGCTGATCTATTTATAGTAGGAACACAATTTCTTAGATAAGGAGTCTATTACACTTCCATTTTCCATTGAATTTGAGTCCATAGTCTAATTTAATCACAAGCAGGGTGCCCTTTCCTGCCTGTGAGTTTGAATCTATCTCTAACTGGGAATTTATGAAGACACAGAGCAATAAAGTAGGAAGCAACAACAAGGAGGTATGTATCTTTTTCTGTTTTTCTGTGGAACTCTAGTAGAGCTTTCTGACTTCTTTTTTTATGCCAAAAGGGAGACTAGCACATTTCAAATATTTTTTAAATCAAACTGACAGTGTTGGAGTGAAGTCTGTGTTCTNCGTATCTGATTTATAGTCTGCAAAGCATGGCTTTACAGTTCTTTGAAACATAAGATGTTTACAAGATTTACTGATCAAAACAAAAATCAGTGCAATCATATTCAAGATGAGAACTGTCTCTGTGACAAATCAAATGATTCCTAGTTTATAGACGTTTAAAGACTTCCCACCAAGCTTTCAGAGTATTCCCCTTACAAGGTCAAAGATAACTTACCCGAGACAAATATGTCTTCCCAAGTTCCATTGTATTACTGCAATTAGATTTTTGCTGACTGTAATATGAGATCATGTTGTTTCCTCTGATAAAGATCAAGTGGAAAAATAGAATTACACTCCTAACCTTCTTTGAAAAAGTGAAAAGAGTGGATCCAATCCTTTGATCTAGGTATTGAAATAAAGTAGACATTTCTCTTTACCTGTACACATTTCTGTTATTTTTTTCCTTCTTTCTGCTCTGCCCCCCACCCCCACTTGTCTCTTTTTTCTTTTCTGTCTCTCTTACAGCATTTTTTCTCACTTCAGGTTTCTAATATTTTCACAGTGATTTTTTTAAACTTATCTAGTACTAGTTTGTTCCTCAAGATGTTATACTGATACTGTTTAGCTAAATAGTGAAGGTAACTTTATATTTTACAGTGTTCTAAAAATATATCAAGTTAATGTAAGGTTAATTACAAACACAAAATTGTTTGATTCATTTTAAGATTTCTTATAATGGTGGTTTTGTTGCTTAAATATGTAATCATTGTGTACTGAACACTATTCAGAAAGCCTGGTAAACAACAGAATTGATGTAGTCTTGCTTCTTCCCCAAAAATGTGTATTTTGATTCTTTTATTAACAGTACGGTTTTCTAAAATGAGATGACNCAGATTTAAGATCTGGTGGATTTTTGTGTAACCACCGCTTATGGAAGACTATCACTGACTAAACTATATACCTATTGTTAATTCCACTTTCAAAAAAATGATTTCAAATCTAATGTCATGCTTGGGAAGATATATACATACTATACATGTGTTAGAAAAAGAAAATCTTAAACTTTTGATGTTTAGATGAAAATGCAAAGTGTAAAAATGATCAGTGCACCTATTTACCAGAGACATTTCTATAATGCAAGCAGAATTGAATCTCCAAAATTCATTTAAGGTTGTGACAACCACTGTAAAAAGCAGATCTGGAATAGAGAATGCCTGGGAATTTTATTTGTTTGTCTGTTTGGTTTATTGGTGGGGAGATTTCTAGCTGTGAATTTTCTAACAAAGAAAAAAATACAAATTTTCCTTTTGAAATTTTGAGAGGCCTCTGATCCAAAGACATATGTAGAGATGCTGAGACATAACAGAAGAGAAACAGAAAATGGTTAAGGTGTTCAACAGACAGGCAGGGAATAAATACCTAGAAGGTCCCTCTTCACATCCTAACCTATTAAAAAATAAAACTATAAAATTCCCACTGCGATGTAGGTCAGGGTTCAAGACACAATATTTATATTTTTCCAAGGCTGCTGAGAGTACTACAGACAGGACTTTGCTATTCAGACCCATAAAGCTCCTAGCTCAGTAGTTCTCAACCTTACTAATGCTGTGACCCTTTAATACAGTTCCTCGTGTGTGGTGACCCCCCCAACCATAAAATTATTTTTGTTGCTATTTCATAACTGTAATTTTCCTACTGTTATAAATTGTAATGTAAATATCTGTGTTTTCTGATGGTTTTTTTGGCAACTCCTGTTGTGAAAAAGTTATTGGACTCTCAAAGGAGTCACAACCCACACCTTGAGAACCACTGTCCTAGCTGAACCAAGGCCCAGATTCAGGGTGTCTGGAGTCTGCTTGTCACTCAGCAGTATGCTGACATTGGTACTGATACCCACAGTGGGACTGAACTGCAGCTGTTCTCAGGAGAGACAGTAGGCTTCCCGAGTTGAGTAGTGTAACCGCCGTGGAAAGGAGTGAAGACAAAAACTACTTTATCTTGTTGCTGCAGACTCCCCTTCTTCCCATTGGTGCCTACTGAATACTTTGAAGTTGTAGTAAACCTTAAAGCATTGAAGAGTAGAATGGTCCTTTAAAGCTGGAAGCCTTTGAGGATGATTTTGTGAGTTTTCCCCAGCTCTTTGAAGCAAGGTGTGTCCATATGACTACTTGAGCTGATGAAATGTGAGGGGAAATCATCTGTGGAACTTTAAAGCTGGATCTTGAAACTGCTCATGCTTGACTCAAGCTGTCTCTTGACCTGACATCCTGACAGAAGAGACTTTGATTTTCAGATGATGCAGTTACACATCTCTGGAGCCTGAGTGATCATGTGTCCAGGGCTACTCTGGAAAACAATTCTCTTTACTTGTACTGAATATGTGGAGCAAAAATTTGTGTGTGTGTGTGTGTGTGTGTGTGTGTGTGTGTTTGCATGGTTTTGTATATATGATCTGGAAGATTCTGGAAGACTCCTCTTTGCGAACTAACTTTCTTCTTATCTGAAGAGTCTATGTAATCTGCTGAGGGTAAAAATCAATCAATAGTTTTACCGTGCTATCAGAACTACTAGCTACAATAATTACCATGAAGGAAAAATATACTCAATGGGGCAACAATGGCACTTTTGTCTTGGGGTAACCTCCAGGTTCCTAATTGTGTATAATTCCTGAGTATGAGGGAATTAATATTTGATATTATAAACCTAGGTTATTACCTGTGACTGTAGAGGTAGGAGAGCATAGAATAGGTCCAATTATTGCCATTTCCCCAAATCTACCTAGTTTCTATCAAATTCTTAGCCTTATAGCCATAGATGACTTCAGTTCTCCCCTGTCACCAAAGAAACTTCATTTTACAGTAAACAGAAGCTACAGAAATCCACAACTTGTTTTTAAATAAAAGGCAGAAAAGGAGAACTCTGCAGGTGCTCAGCCCCAATTGGTAAATCTACCACAGAGCCCTTTCATCCATGTCTCAAGAAATATCACATAAGAAAAGGAAGAAAGGTTGTAAGAGTCTTGTGATTTCGACATCTATTATGAGACAGAGATAGTATCTTCTAGATGTGACAGGAACGTGACACCCATGAAATATCAGTAGTATGGTTGTGTAAATAAGACATATCTAATGACAGGCCAAGAACACTTGATAGTATGGATGTGTTTCATAAGGCTCCACCATAAATGAAGACCTGAAAGTAATCAGTGGATGCTGCAAGAGGCAGAATCATTTTTCTTTAGCTAGGAACACCTTGATAGATTATCCAATCCCAAGTGGTTGGCTATAAACACATACATATTAAAGAAACCCTTAGTAGATTTCTGTGTGTATGTGTATGTATGGGTGGTACATGTGTGGGGTGGTAACAAGAATAATTTTAAAAGAGATCACAATTTCAAAAGGGAATAGAGGGCTCAGGGCAAGTTGGAATGAGAGAAGGAATAGATGGTAATTTTGTAGATGTTCTCATGTAGATATTCTCACAATTAAAAAAATCTAGCAACCACAATTCTCTCTCCCCCTAGTTCAAATGTCCNGCTTAACTTTATTCTGCCTCACCATTGGCCAAACAGCTTTATTTATCAACCAATCAGAGCAACACATTTTCAGAAAGCCATTCCCATCAATTTGTAGAAGATTGAATAACAATAATCAAATCAATTTACATTGTTATCACATGTTGATTTGCTTGGAGTCAGTTTGATGATTTTGAGCCACTTCAAAAGATTTTATATAGTTATCTTGTCAGTAGTTAGCTGATGTGTTAGCCAATATTTCTAAGTGTCTGATCTGGGACAGGTGTCATAACTGAATTCTTATTCCAAGTAATATTTGGTCCTATACCAGATGGCTCATATAGTATTTAGATGCAGGGCAGTTTTCTAACATGTTTTGTTTGATCAACTCCTTCCTGCTTCACTTCCAGTTGTCATAAAAACAAAACAAAATAAAACAAAAAACTGTTGAATGTTCAAGGCATTTAACATCTTATTACTTTTTAAATTGAAAATAGATTCTTTTCTCATACAATACACTCTGACTATAGTTTCCCCTTCTTCCATTTATCCAAGTTTTCCCTACATTCCCTCCTCTGTCAATACACTCCCTTTCTGTATCTCATTAGAAAAGAATAGGCTTCTAAGAGATAACTACCAAACATGAAAAAAATATAATAAGATAAAGCAAAAACTTTCATGTCAAAGTTGGACTTGGCAACCCAATGGGAGGAAAAGAGTCTGAGATCCACCAGCTCTCAGAGTCAGGAGTCCAATAAAAATACTAAGCTAATAGCTATAATGTCGGTGTAGATCCGTGTTGGCCCTGTGTTTACTGCTTCAGTCTCTGTGAGCTCATATGTCCCTTGCTTAGTTGATTCTGATGGCTTTGTCCACTTGGCATCCTCTAACTCCCCTGAATCTTACAATCTTTCCATCAAGATTCCCTGATCTAGGAGGTGGGGGAGATTTGATGGAGACCTCCGATTTCGACTGTNTCCCCACATACTGTCTGGCTGTGGGGCTTTGAATCCATTCTCATCTGCTGCCAGAGGAAGCTTCTCTGATGATGACTGGATAAGGCACTGATCTATGAAGAGAGCAGAACATCATTAAGAATCGTTTCATTTTTAGTTTAGTTTAGTTTTGACCAATTGCGTTTTGTTTTACCCTAGGTCCTTGGGCTACATAATTTGTTGTTCTTAGTTACTCAAACAGTGTCAGGTATGGGTTCATTCTCATGGAGTGGACCTTAAGTGAAACCATACTTGGCTATTTCCACAAGTTCTGTGCCACCATTGTCTGAGCATATTTTGCAGGAAGGAAAGACTGTAGATAAAAGGTTTTGTCGATGGGTTGGTGTCCACATTTCTCCTTGGTAGCTACAAAGTACCTTTTTTCCCCAAAGAGACTAGAATATAGGGATGAAGGTTCCATGTAGGCACCAGCTAGACTTTTGTGAATTTTGTCTTTAGAAACTGGTTTCCACTGTTAGTTTGCAGAAAATACCTTTGTCTTAGCATCAGCCTGGGTTGTTTGGGGATTTCCATGGGATACCCTTGGCCAACAACCCAACTGAATGCAACTAAGACCCTAGCACACAAATACCCCCCAATTCCAGCCATCTCTCCCCATATTCTCTTCTTCCATCCCATTCCCCCCCAACATGATCTTTTCTATTCCTGTCTCCACCTGCACCCAGTCTACCCATATAATCTATGCTATTACCCCTTCCCAGACAGACCCACACAGTCCCCCTAGACCCTTACTCTTTATGTAACCACTCTGAGTCTATGGATCGTAGCTTGATTATCATTTATTTAATGACTAACATTCACTTATAAGTGAATGCATACCATATTTGTCTTCTCAATCAGGGTTATCTCCCTCAAAATGATCTTTATCTAGTTCTTTCCATTTGCCTGTGCATTCTATTATGTCACTTTTTATTAACATCCGAGTAATACATCATTGTGTTGATGTACCACATTTCTTTTATATCTATTCTTCTGTGGAGGGACATCTAGTTTTTTTTTTCCATTTTATGGCTATCTTAATTAATAAAGCCACAATGAACATGATTGAGTGGTGTCCTTGTGGTAGAATGGAACATCATTTAAGTATATGCTTAAGAGTGCTTTAGCTGGGTATTGAGATAGATAAATTTGCATTACAAGACTAAAATTACCATGATACTCAAAACACATTAAGGACATAACAAAGAAAGAAAATTACTGATGAATTTCCCATATGAACATAGATGTAAAATACTTAATAAAATAATTGCAAACTTAATCCAGGAACACATAAAAAAAAATCATCCATCACAATCAAGCAGATTTCATCCCAGAGATGAAAGCATGGTTTACTATGCAAAATCAGCAAATGAAATCCACCATATAAAGAAATTGAAAGAGAAAAACCNCACAATCATCTCATTAGATGCAGAAAAGGTCTATGACAAAATCCAACACCAAACTCAAAGCAATTCCACTAAAATCAAGAACAAGATAAAGTTGTCAACTCTCTCCATATTGTCTCAATATATACTTGAAGTTTTAGCTAGAGCAGTAAGACAAGTGAAGGAAATCAAGGAGATACACATTGGAAAGGAAGAAGTCAAAGTATCATTATTCATAGATGGTATGATAATATATATAAGAGACCTAAAAAAATCTACCAGAGAACTCCTACAGCTGATAAATACTTTCAGTGGAGTGGCTTGATACAAGATTAACTCAAGAAAGAAAGAAAGAAAGAAAGAAAGAAAGAAAGAAAGAAAGAAAGAAAGAAAGAAAGAAAGAAAGAAGAAAGGAAGGAACAAAAAAGAAAGGAAGAAAGAATATTAGTAGCCATACTGTATACAAAAGACAAATAGACTGAGAAATAAGGGAAACAACACCCTTCACAATATGCTCAAATAATAAAAAATAACTTGGGGTAACTCTAAACATGTAAGTGAAATATTATATAATAAAAACTTCAAGCCTTTGAAGAAAGAAATTGAAAAAGATACCAGAAAATGGAAAGATCTCCTATGTTCATGGATCAGTAGAATAAACATAGTAAATATAGCCAGCCTACCAAAAACTCTCTAGAGATTTGTTGAAATCTCCATCAAAATTCCAACACAATTCTTTTCAGAACTTGAAAGAATAATTCTCAATTTCATATGAAAAAACAAACAAACAAACAAAAACCTAAACAACAACAATAAAAAGAAACAACCTAACAAAAAACAAACCAATCAAACAAAGAAAAACCAAGATAGCTAAGAAAATCCTGAGCAATAAAAAAGCTGCTGGAAGTATCACTATTCCTGATTTCAAGCTGCAGGACAGAGCTATAGTAATAAAGACCACATGGTCTTGACATAAAACCAGACATGTTGATCAATGGTATCAAACTGAAGACCCAAACATAAATTCACACATCTATGGACAACTTTTTTTTTATAACATAGCCAGAAATACATACTAGGAAAAGGACAGCATCTTTACCAAATCACACATGCAGGTGAAACTAGATCAGCATGTAGAGGAATGCAAATAGATCCTTATCTATCACCCTGCCCCAAACTCAAGTCCAANTTGATCAAAGACCTCTACATATAACCAGAGACACGGAACCTGATAGAAGAGAAAGTAGGGAATAACCTTGAACTCATTGGCCCAAGTAAAGACTTTCTGAACAGAACACCAATAGCACAGGCCCTAAGCAGAACAGTAAATAGAACCTCATGAAATGACGTATAGAAAAGGACACCATCAATCAGACAAAGCAGTAGTCCACAGTATGGGAAACAAGTTTTATTAACTGCATGTTTGATAGAGGGTTAATAGGCAAAATATATAGAGAACTAAACATCTTGATATCAAGAAAACAAATAAGCCAATTTAAAATGCGTTACAGAGAATTCAATGGCTGAGAAACACTGAAAGAAATGTTCAACATCCTTAGTCCAAAATATGGAAACAACC
This sequence comes from Neotoma lepida, assembly GCA_001675575.1. Lineage (NCBI taxonomy): Eukaryota > Metazoa > Chordata > Mammalia > Rodentia > Cricetidae > Neotoma > Neotoma lepida. Next base: position 9,274 of record LZPO01098568.1, on the reverse strand, counting down.
TTAAATGTCCTTCAGCAGATGAGTGGGTAATAAAATGCGGTAGTTACCTATTCATATTTTGATCCTTTATTTTATTCTGTTGATTTTCAGGTCTGTTTTTGTGCCTGTAGCATATTAGTATTATCAGTATAGCTCTATAATGTATTTGGATTCTGGAATATCAATTTGTTCCATAGTATTCTTTTTGATTTGGCTATTAATAGACTTTTAGTTATATAAGAATTTTAGGATGCCCCCCACATTTCTGTGAAGAGTGCTGTAGGCATTTTGATTGAGATTCCATTTAATCTTTCAATTGCTTTTGGCAGGATGATCATTTTCGTAATACTAATTTCATTGATCCATAAGTAAGGGTGTCTTCATTTTATAGTGTCTTCCTCAGTCTCTTTCTTTACAGATTTTAAATTTTTTACCTACTTGGTGGGATTAATCCAACATATTTTATGGCCCTGTCCAATTCCTGATTTTAAAGTATTTTTTTTTCCAGTTTTCTCCTCTAAGTAAACAATGTTGGATGTGGATTTGCTATATATAAACTTTATTATACTGAGAAATGATCCCTCTAATCAGATTTCCGTTGTAGAATATTATTTTCAAGTGTGTTACTTTTGTTTATGTTGCATTTGTTTAACTCTGAAGCTGTGCTACTGTGCATGTCTAGAACACCTGAGGGTTGAATAAAGATCTGAATAGCTAATAGCTAGGCAGGAGAAAGGATAGACGGGGCTGGCAGTCAGAGAGACTACATNGAAGGAGAAATCTGGGAGGAGATAAAAGTAGCCAGAGAAGGAGGAGGACTCCAGGGGTCAGCCACCCACATACAGACCAAGCCACAGAGTGAGAATAAGAGTAAGATTTACAGAAGTAAGAGAACAGGAAAAGCTCAGAGGCAAAAGGTAGATGGGATAATTTAAGGAAAGCTGGCAAGAAACAAGCCAAGCTAAGGCTGGGCATTTATAATTAAGACTAAGCCTCCATGTATGATTTATTTGGGAGCTGGGTGGAGGGTCCCCAAAAGAGTAAAAAAACAAACAACCACAAACTTTTTTAAAGGATTTTTATCATGATAGAGTGTTGGATTCTGTGAAAGGCTTTTTCTGCCTCTAATGAGATGAAATCCAATTCTATGCTTAATTATAATTATTGTTCTGAAGATATTGAACCAACCTTGCATTTCAGCTATAAAGCCAACTTGATCCTAATTGACAATATTAATGATTTGTTCCTGTAATCACTTTGCCGGCATTTTCTTGAGTATTTTTATATTTCATGAAAGATTTCAGTCAGTAGGGTTTTTTGTTTGCTTGTTTGTTCTTTGTATTCTTTTTGTTATTGTTATTTTTAATGATTTGGATATCAATGTAATACTGGCTTTATAAAATGGATTAGAAAGTGATTCTTCACTTTCTTTTTTCCTCTTTTGTGTTTTATTTTTCTTTTCTGCCTTTTTAAAATTATTTTTTGAGTTTAAGAAGCTTCTGTTGTTCTTACTTGAAGGTCTGATAGAATCCTGCAGTGAATTCTTCTGGTCATGAATGTTTCTAGTCAGAATGTTTATTAATGTTTGAATTTTCTCATTTNTTACATGTTTTCTTAGGTATTTGGTCTCTTTTTGATTTAACTTTTATAGTTTGAGTGATTCAAAAAATTCATCCTATTTTGGTAATGTCTTTCTTTTTGGTTATTTTGGAAAAAGTTCAATCTGTATTGTTTATCTTCTCCAAAAAATAGCTCTTAGGTTAATTTATTCTTTGTATTGTTTTCTTCATTTCTATTTTCACTAATTCTATTCTGTTTATTATAGTATTATTATTATTATTATTATTATTATTATTACTATTATTATTTTTTATTTCTTGCTGTCTGCTGGGTATGGGTTTAGTTTGCTTTTGTTTTCTGAATCTTTGAATTGCATCAAGAAGTTCTCTGGCTGATCATTTAATGTAGGAGCTTCAGGCTGTAAACATTCCTCTTAAAATTTTTTTTCTTTTTTTTATTATTAACTAGATTTTCCACTCCTTTTATATATCAACCTCGGATCCCCCTTTCCTCCCTCCTCCTGCCCTGCCAGCTCCCCCAACTCAACCCATTCCCATTCCCACCTCCTCCAAAACAAGGTCTCCCATGGAGAGTCTCCAGAGCCTGGCACTTTCAGCCAAGGCAGGACAAGACCCTTCTTCCTGCGCCAAGACTGCGCCAGGTGTCCCACCACAGGCGCTGGGCTCCAAAAAGTCAGCCCCTGCACCAGGGAGGGATCCTGATCCCACCGCCTGGGGGCCCTCAGACACTTCAAGCCAAACAACTGTCTCAAGCTTCCAGAGGGCCCAGATCAGCACCATGGGGTGCTCCACAGTTATTGGTCCACAGTTCATGCATTTCCACCAGCCTGGCTGGCTTCATGATCTTAATGTGTTCCTGGGGTTTTATTTTGCTTTGTTTTCATTTTCATTTAGTTCCTGGAATATTTTCATGTCATATTTATTTATTATTTGATCCATTTATCCTTTCCTGCTTTTTTCTATTTCTTCATCTCTCATATAATACACTCTAACCACAGCATCCTCTCCCTACATTCCCCCAGCCCATCCCCACCTCCTTTACCCCCCAAATCTTCTGCTCCTCTGTTTCTCTTCAGGAAAAGGCAGGCCTCCCAGGGATATCAATTAAACATGGCATAACAAGATGCAATANGACTAACACAAACCCCCACATAAAGGCTGGAAGATGAGTTTATACATTTACCAGAGTTTTGTTTGCTGTTGTTTTTAAGTTCTTGGCATTATGATCAGTTATGATAAATAGGATTATTTCAACTTTTATGTTTCTGTTAAAATGTGCTTTGTGTTCCAATAAGTGAATATTTTGAGAAGTTTCCATATGTTGCTAAACAGAATTCATATTCTTTTGCTTTTGAGTAGACATCACATCAATATCTGTTAGGTACATTTGATGTATGTTATTATTTAATTCTGATGTTTGTTAAGTTTTTGTTCAAAAAACTGTTAGATAAAATGAAAGGTAGAAATAGTCTACTATTATTAGATGTGTGTTAGTTTGTGTTTTAAAATACATTTTACATTTCTTTATTTTAAACTGATACCTACCTTTTAAGTTGAATTTCTTGTTGAAAACAAATAGATATATTTTATTTTTAATCTGTTGTGCTATTGTGTGTCTTTTAATTCAGAACTTGAATTCATAATATTTGTTTTTATTGAATGCTCCGTGTATAATGCAGTTATTTTTATGTTTTTTTTCCTCATTCATGTTTAGTTGTGCTTTGGATATCAAAAATTTATAGCCTCATTTGTTTTTTTTCTCAAGTCTCTTAGCTGTGTCTGTTTCTTTCTCAAGTCTCTTTGGTTTGAAGTATTCTTTCCCTTATTCATGTTAGTTTTTTTTTTATTTTTATTATTGGCATTTTTTTTAGGCTTTTAGGATAATGGAATTTTTTTCCCTTCAACTATGGAAGACATTTTTACTTGTACAGTTAATGAGGTTGACATTTGTAATCTTTTAAAACTTGGAATTTATTCCTCCAGGTTCTTTTTGCTTAAAGAGTTGCCAATGAGAAATCAACTATTATTCTGATTTGTTTTCCTTTATTTGTGAATTGTGCTTTACTCTTGTAGCTTTCCATATTTTTCTCCATCCTATATATTCCTGGCATAACTATGATATGTCAGGGAGGGTGTATTTCTTTTTTGGCCTTGTCTAAAAGGTGTTTGGGGACTTATGTACCAGTATGAGNATGTCTTTCCTTATTTGGGGAGATGTTTTCTTAAATTTTTCCTTGACCTGGAATTTTTCTCCCTTAACTATGCCAATGATTAGAAGAATTCATATTTTTTTATTTTTTTAATTATTTTTGAATTTTATATTTTTTATATTATTTTTTGTAGTTTTCTATTTTCTGCATATTCTTTGCCTGTGCTTTAAAAAATAATATTCATTGTCTATTTAATCTAGATTCTCTATTTTATCTTTGAATCCTAGTGGTCTATCTTTGCCTAAGTTCATTCTACATAGAAGACATTCACTGTGATTTCTAATTGGAATGTTGAGGTTTTCAATTACATCGTCATTTCAGTCCGTGTTCTCTTAACTGTTTGTACCTCTTTATTGAATTTAACTTTCAAATTCTGAATTAAATATTTCATTCAGCCGTGTATTTGTTTTTTTCTTGGACATCATTCAAGAATTTATTGTTATTCACTAATAATTCAATGAAGTTTTATTAATATCTCCTTTAAATTCCTGAATAGACAAGGTTTGTCTAGTTAGTTCTCAAAAAAGAAATACTCTATAGGACTAGTATGTATGATGAGAAGGACGGTATCTTTATTCATGTTGTTATGGTTTTGTGATTTGACCTGGGGATGTACACATCTTTATTTTGTTGTTTGTTGGGTCTGATAATCTAGCTTTTGCTGTATGAACTGAACTAGGCCTGGTAAAGCTGTTGGGTGAACTGTATATCTGGATCACAGAAAGATGACCCCAAACTGCAGTTCTTGAGCTAGGCATGTGGGTACAGAGAGGGCAGGAGATAGAGCGAAGAGTGAAAGAGAAAAGTAACATCTCATTAGTCAAAGGTGTGATGGGGATATCTTTCTTGTCGGTGTGAATATGTGTTGCTCTGATTGACTGATAAATAAAATGCTGATTGGCCAGTAGTCAGGCAGGAAGTATAGGCAGGATAAGCAGACAAGGAGAATTCAGAGAAGAGGAAGGCAGAGTTGGGAGATGCCAGCCAGCTGCCCAAGGAACAACATGTAATGGGATACAGGTAAAGCCACGGAACACATGACAACATATAGATTAATAGAAATGGGCTGAGTTGAAGTGTAAGAGCTTGTCAGTAATAAGCCTGAGCTAATGGCCAAGCAGTTATAATTAATATAAGCCTCTGAGTAATTATTTTATAAGCAGATGTGGAACCTTGGGGCCTAGCGGGACCCAGACAAAACTTCTACAAAGGTGGCTCTCAAAGAAAGCAGGTTTGAAGGTAGCAAATCTACCATGGGCTTATGGGTATAAAGATGGCTATAGGCAGGGGGACCAGTGGGAGGGGAAGGTGGGAATGTGACATCCAGGAAAGATGTCTCAGGAATAAAGAAGGGTCTTGGGCTGTAGTCTAGATAAAACTTGAAGATTTGCAGATCACAGCAGGTTGGGGAAAGGGATGGCAAAGGGAAGAAGGGTTATTCCAAGTAAAGTGGTTCATATTAAAAAGGTTTCATGGCCACAGGTAATGAATTAGGCTTGTGTGTTTGTAAATGGTAGCATTTTGGGGAAAGGGCAGCTGTGTTTATATTTTATAATGTTATAATCATGTGTAGGGGCATACATGCCATGTGTGTAGGTCAGTTTTCTTTTTCCACCTTTACATGGATTTAGGAGATTGAACTCAAGTAACAGGCCTGTGATGCAAAATGCTTTTACCTAATAAGCCATTTCCTTTGTCCTAATTATATAATTTACATTAAATTATTTTAAAACATCACTTCCTTAGTCATGCCAGTTACATGTCAAATGTGTTGTTACACATTTGACCAACCAAACTTTAACAGATACCCTATTAGACAATGCAAATACAGCAATTGTATCATGACAGAAAACTCTAGAACAGAACTGTCCCGGACAGGAGAGATGTTGAAAAATCACAGTAGAGTTTCTTGGCATGTGAGCTTTTTAAGTTAATAAATTTCTTAAAGCCATGCTATTAACTGCAGTTTTCCCCCTCTGGGAAATCAAAATTCATTAAGCAATTATAAACATTTGTGCTTCAGAAATTAAAATTTCTTCTCTGTCCTGGAGGTAACTCTTGTGACATTTGTCCTCAACCACTGCCCTGAATTAATCATATATCTGCGCCTTATTTCAAACATGTTTAGAATATGTTATCATATTCTAAGAAACAGAAGGAAAAATATGCATAATACAACCACATCACTTATAGTTTTGCATGTTTATATATTTAATTTTGGTAAACTTATTCACAAGTACCTTTGCTTTAAAACTGTTACAATAAACATGATTATAATATATGTATAAAACATTGGTTATCTTTTCACTAGATTTTTGAGTTACAAATATTAATTTAATATCATAATACAATTTCCAGTATATTTTCATTCTTTACTGGGTACTAATGATGTATTCCTACATTATATGCAAAGAGATATAACTTGATTTCTAATTCTTACCTCAATTACATGTTCTTATTAATAATCCCTTCCAGTCTTTCCGAAGGATTAATTAGGAATGTGTAGTAAAAGCAGTTATGATAAACATCCCTGGGGGGAAAAACCACTACTACTTTCTACCTTGCCTGAAATGAATCTGATTGACAGCTTGGTTGTTCTCTGTGGCATGAGCCTTAGTCAACAATATTCTGTATGGCCTATGGGACAAAGGAAAGAAGATGGACATAAAAATTCTTCTCTGGGAAAGAACAATGTAGATCTACTTCTCAAGATGTACAAAAACTTAATCAGTATCAATTTCCTGTGTGAATGTTCATCAAAAGACCTTCATTGTAGAGTCATGTGTGGTACACAAAGTGATTTTATTTGAATGTCCATAAGTGTCATCTCTACCTACCACGCACTTGCTGAAATGATCTATCTATGAAATAGTCATAAAGTATGGGTGGAAATAGTGACTAAACTCAAGAGAAAGGATTTATCTCCATGTCTGTCCTGACTCTCTCCATAGCTAAGTGGCTGTATTTCAACAGGAGAACCCACTGATGAGTCACTTACACTATTCTCTTAGGTATTGCAGCTATCTATCTGGTATCAGGTTAATTACACTGGAGTGCTTCCATTATGGTAAGTCAAGAATTTATTTTCACTAAATTGGACAGGTGTTCAGGGAATACATTTTATTTTCTTGTCCAAAGTGTTTCTGGCAGACTTGCTGTTTTTGGACTTACGTACATTTTTTACCTTTCTAAGGTGAAATTGCTTTTGTAAATCAATGTGCTTTACACCAAACAAAGGACAACATTGCATGTATGGACTCACATTTCCTCTTATAAAATGCAGTGATCTACTGAAAATGTAGTTATTGTGTGAAGAGACAACAAATGAATCATGAAGGGCTGGTCCGATGATTTAGCAGGTAAAGTTCTTGCTGCTTAGATGTGATGACCTGAGTTCTATCCCAAGAACTCACATAATTAAAGGAGAGAAACAATCCTTGTAGGTTGACCTCTGACTTCCATATGTCTGCCATATTGGAACACTCACAAACACACACACACACACATCGATACACACAGTCAGGCACACACACAAATATCAAGGAAGAGAAATAAGAATGGCTCACTTTGGCTTTTATTTAACTGGCCTTATTGAGGTACAATTTCTGTCAAAAATTTGCACTATTATATTGCATTATTTAAGCAGTCAGCAGATGTATAAGGATACACAGTCAACACCACAACAAAGAGAGAGTTTCAATGATCTCTAGAATGTTCTTCATAAACCAATAAGTTACATGTCTATCTTCCCTTGGCAATAACAGCTCTAATTTACTTCTCTTACTATAGTACACTTTGAAATTTATAAATATTTAGGTAATTGGAAAAAGAGTTCAATTTTCATTATTGTATTTAGACTTTAATAGATATTGTATTTCTGAATAGTTCTTTCAGTGTTTTCTTCCTGATTAATATGCCACTTATTATAGATAATAGTAAGGTGCATTCATTCTTTTCATGAGTATAGTGCTTATTGAATATAACTTCTTGAGCATTTATATACAATATGTGTATTCATGTTGTCATTTTCTCTGAGTGAGTTGATGGAATGTAGGGTGAATAGATACTTACGTTTCAGCAGCTATCATTAACATCCTTATTTTGTATAAGAAATGTAGTTGTCATATACCCNTGAAATATTTTATATTGCCAGTTTTTCTATATTTAGCCACTTATAAGTATCAATAGAATTTAAAATTCAATCTTCTCCATGAATGAATTGGTGGCCTTTTTTCCATATTGTTTTTGGTCTTTTTATTAACTTATTTGAGAGGTGTATGTTAAATGCTTGTGTCCACTTTATAAGTTATTTATCTTCACATTGTTTACTAGTAAGAATTGTCATCAGATATGCATACTACAAGTATTTTCTTCACTTCTGTCAGAAAAAACTACATATTTAAGAGAAATAAATAATTATGAAACTATGTGTGATAATACACACCTCTAAATCCAGTACTCAGGGGTGAGAGGCAGTGCTAGATGGACATCTATGAATTCTGTTCCAGCATGATCTCTATAGTGAACTCCAATTCAGCCAGAGTGACATAGTGAGGCCCTCTATAAAAACATTTAGCATGCAATTCATACAATTTTATATCTGTATCTTCAACCTAAAGATTATTATACCTTGCTAATGTTTTAAATATACTCTAAAATTTTATAATTTAAATTCTTACATCTTACTCTATCATTCATTAACATTTAATTGTTGTGTATTCTATAAGTTTTAAAGCCAAAATTCAGTTTACTTCCATACAAACATCCAGTTGTCCTNCCATAGNTGAAATTATTTATCCATTCAGATTTTCCAAATATTTTGTTGAAATTTGAGCAGAATAAAGTGACTTTAATTTTGATCCATAGTTAATTTGATTTTCTTTCTTATTAAGTTATTTGATTTTAATTTGTTTTGGCTCTATATAAGTATCAAAATTTACTTATAAATGTATTATTTCTTCAGGTATAAGTTTTGTTCAATCTGCTTATGTGTTATTGAAAATTTTAGGTAGTATTTAAAAATAGAATTTAGATTACAGTTTTTTATGCATTTGTTGGCATTTATCACAATGTTACCATACTTTAAAATATCAAACAAATAAAAAATAGTTTCCCTTTTCAGTGTTCTGGAAATATCAAGTAGCATTGGAGTTGGCTACCTGATATTGAAATAATTCACAAACTTCCTAGAACAGAAATTATTGTTTACTGTTTCACTTCTCTTTCTTCAAGAAAGTGTTAATATTTATTGTAGAAAATTGGCTTACATGGTTGTATAGACTGGTCAACCAAGTACAAAACCATATGACAGGCTGCAAAAGNAGAAGGCTAAAATTCTTGGATACAAGGAAAAAAATTTATTCATGAACAGAATGTGTTTATTTAGAAAATCATAAACTCTGCTCCAAGGACTTATCTATACATCATGCCCCTTCTCCTCTCTCTCTCTCTCTCTCACACACACACACACACACACACACACAAAAAATACATAGTCCTTTATTT